>JBCJKH010048141.1:0-18780 GCA_039877255.1 Loriculus beryllinus | reverse complement strand
GAAGGCGTCCTTCTGGAGTCCCCTTGAAGGAACTCTGTGGAGTTGCCCCCATGGCCATGTCTCATGGAGCGTGTCCCTCTGGGTCCATAATGGTCATCAGCAGAGTGTCCTCACAGAGATGTCCTTCTGGAGCCATCCTCATGGAAATGGCTCCCTGGCGATGTGTCTAGGTGATGTGTCTCTTGGTGAGACTTTTGTAAAGAGCTAGGGGGAGTACCTCTGCTCTTCATGTCGTGTATTAAATGTTCCTGTGGACCAGACTCCTGGTCTTGCAGCCAGCTCTTCGACTGGACTGCATGTGTCTAGACACATATGTGTCTGCAGCAATTCTTGGGATAATACCTCACACCAAACCTGATAATAGACAGAAGAGTCTTTTCTCAGGTCTTTCCCACTTACCCCTCAGGTAAGAGATGGTGGAGTCCCAGGTCAGCTCCTCACACCCTTCTTCTAGGCTATGGATATTGGAGTCTTCACCCATCTCTGAGACAAAAGATGGATGGATTTCCATCTCAGCTTTTCAGACCAATCTTTGAGACAATAGACAGTGCAGTCTGATTTCAAATCAGTCTCTCACACACACTAGTCTGTAGTCCAAGGAGTTGGCCTAACAAATAAAAGAAGCATTTGGGCTGCAGCAGAGGACTGAATGTTCTTCAAAATTACTTTAAGTGTAGGATGGTAGCAGTGTTCCGTGCTTTTTCTCACCAGTTCCTACATCTGAACCATGTCCCGTAAATCTGAACCAGACAGAAGTAATAAACAGATTCACTGTGCATTTTCACAATACTTAGTGGGATCCCACATACTCATATAGCCTGCTAAATCCTATTCCTGGCAGCCATGTGAGCCTAGGTCAGGGTCAAAGGATAGCCAGGTAATGCTAACTAAACATTAGACATGAATGGGACTTTCTGATAAAATATCGAATGTTGAGGGTAGGACATCTGGGCAGTAATGTGCAAACTTCAAAGAAACCATAATCAGTGCAGTCATCTTAGCTGCTAGACAAAGCATAATTGTCCCCTTAATAATTAAGTAGGTAAAGTGTCACAGATTTCACTTGAAATACAGAAAAACTGAGTTCAGGATCTTTCTTTTATTATATATACAAAAGCTTTCAGTCGCATGCTACTGTAAGTGTGAATTTATCATCCCTGCTGGAATAGTTTCACTTGGTGTAACCAGTTAAAAATTTATAGGAACAGAGAGTGCAAAAAATAACTCTGTGATAGAGGTCATGACATTTATGTGGGAGAAAAAAACCTCGGGATAAATTCTCAAATTTAGAATGAAGCAGATTTGGATTAGGGCACCCACATCATAAGCAAGTGCTCTAAACTTTGAGTGATAGGTTATACTGCTTTGGTGCTGTCGCATTGGAAATTACTCTATATAGTTGATGACTTCTTAGAGTCCAAAAAAAAAGAACTTTAGTAATTTCTTGAACTTTTACATGAAGTGAGACAATTCTTGTCATTCAACTTTTATGCAGTGCATTAAAGTTCCATCAGATTATTTGACTCCAGTTAAAAAAGGAAATAGATAAGAGAGTTTGTGAATATTGACCTGTCTATTTGTATCTTTATTAACATTTCTATTTGGTTATTAGTCAACAAGGAATTGTGAAAATAGCTGAGAAATAAAACTTTAGCTAATAAACAGCATGCAGACCTGAAAAAGCATGCTGAACAAGAAGAAGAGCACTAACAGCTTATATAATTATAGTGTTTGAAAGGATGTTTCTTTCAGTTGCTGAATCTGTTTGAATATAATGATACTTTTCAGTTCTCAGAGCCAGAAGACCTAGGATGAGTCAGAAGAGCAAGCAGTAGCTTGCATTATATGTCTCAAAGGAAGAAATAAATGGAAACAGAATTTAGAAAGAGAAGGCATAACACCAGAAACAAGAAAGTCATTATAGCACCACCAATAAGGATGGGGAAGCTTCTATATTGACTTTCATTTGTTAACTCCCCCTCTCTGATGTGAAACATTTTGCTGGAAATCTGTGAATATGTTTTGTTCTGATATTTCAGAATTTGCATTTCTTGTCTTGGCAGATCCCAAAGTGGCAGAAATGCATTAAAAAAAAAAAAAAAAAAAAAAAATGGAAAACTGTGTTGAGCAGTAAGCTATGTAATAATTTTCAGACTTCAAAAAAAACCATCTTCTCGATTAAGGTTTGACTTATTTATTCTTAAGTGACTGATTCTCTTTTCTGTTCCCAAAGAGGAATCTGGAACTGAAGCTTAAAATTTCAGGACTGTGTACCTTGCATTATAGAGTAAGATACTCATGTTAACTGAACTGGTACGGATGTTAGCCATGAAGTATCTGCAGCACCATATAGGCTAAATTGCTTCATCAAGGTTCTTCACAGTACCGCAATTGGAATGACTCTAATTTTACCCATATTTTTGGTAAAACCTGTCAGGTATTTTTTCATTTGCAAATAAATTCAAATGAAAGTTAAATAAAAAAAAAATATGTATAAAAAACCAAACAAAAGACAAACAGAAAAAAAAGTCACAAAACATTTCTCAGAATAGAATAAAATCCTCAGAAAAGTTAGGGTTTTCTTTAGGAATTATAAGTAGAGTTACATCTACATTTCTTGATTGAATAAGTTACCAAAATGGTGGTCTTTGTTAGCAGTCTATCACTTCTGTGAATATTTGCTATTTTTTGTGATAAATAGGACATGCTTTTTTTTTTTTTGACTAAGACAAACTAAAATGCAGTGAAAGACGGATTCAAAAATCCACCCTCTCTTAAACAGTTGAAGCATATCAGCTGTAAAGTGAGAAAAAAGGGGAAAGAATATATTCAAGAGACTTACTGATTTAAAATCTATCAGGCATAAAAGCTGGGAAAAAGTTGATGATAAATAGATACATATATACTGTTTTAATAAACTAACCTATAAAGATAATTTTATGTAATTTGAAAACAAGAACTATGATTTACAGCAGCAGGAGATTCAAGTGAGAACTAAATATTGCATTTCATATGCTTTTCACCTAGATTTTTGGAGATGCATTTCACACATTGTTTTGTGAATTACTAGCATCTATAATCACACTGAGTCCGTTTGCAGCATAGCCTGCAGTGCAGGGAAGACACACCTGAAGCAGCACATGTGCCAGAAGTAATGAAGTCCCAACAGCATGAGTTTATGCTTTCTACTAATGTAATCACAAGGCAGTCAACTCTCCATTACTGATGCTAATTGGAGCTTGGCAGAGCTCTGAAAACAGAGGTAAAGCTATGGTTTCCACACTAAGCTAACTTGCGCAGTATCAGCCCCATGAACAGCCCCTTTGGCTCCATGAAAGATGTTTTACTATCCAAATGTGTGAAGCAACTTTGTGTCTGAAGCTATGTTCTTGGTGTACAGCATCTAAACCAATGAGCCCTCCAGCTATGCCAGAATGCATGGTGTGAAGACAGCTGGAACAGCTCATGATCATTGGCAAGGGCTCAGCACAGCATGAAAGCAGTTATAAAGCTTTTGGGCAAAAATGGATATCACTGCACTCATGTGGCTCTACAACTGGTATAGCAATCTATACTGCATGTGAACTGGCCTTCCAAGATCAACTCAGATCTTTTTGCATCTCTGGCATGATTTAGCTACAGCATGGATAGCTGCTTCTCAGATGATGCAAAAGTTACTAAATTTGAGCTGCCTCTGACCAGCTGCAGATGTTACTAATGTTGTATGCATCTGAGGTAGTCAGCCCAGCTTCCTGTGTGGCCAAAGCAGAAAAATAACATCTTTCAATAACCTATTTGATTAGGATCCTGATCAGAATCACTTTTCAATAGGCCAATCTCTCTACAATGAATAAAAAGGAACCTGAAGTGTCTAGCTCAAGTGTGGACTTTTGTCACTGACGTCTAGAGTTAGGTGGCATCACCCTTGGCATCAACCATGGGTCCCCGAAGGAGTACAAGAAATCTATATTTGTTCTTTCTACAAGAAATCAACCATTTCTTGTACAAGGAACAAAAAAAAAGTCATTTTTCCCTCTGTATTTATGAATTGACATAGGAGGGACATGTTTTGCATGTCTGGATTTCACAGAAGCTGGTGAGAACTGATGTTATTTGACCCTGTGACACACCCATTTTCATCATCAATTTAGGAGTAAGCAGTAAGACCAATTTCTATGCACTGATATAAATACAACAGTGGCTTCAGGACAATGATCCTGCTTATAACTATGTCCATAATGTCAAAGCAAACCCACTTTACGAGTTTCTTAGGTACTTGTGACACTGGTCTAAAATGTTAGATCATTCTGCTGTTCAGATAATTCTGGATGCAGAGGGAAATACACAAACTGTCAGTGAATCGAGTGGTTAAAATTTGGTACCTACATCTGAAGGACAGGTTAGGATGAATGAACCTCAGCTAAACAGATCATGTGGTAGGTTTGTAAATAACTGCACGTACTATATTCATCATGGGAACTGCAAAATACTTAGCCTTGAGCTTGAAGAAGGGGGTAAGAGGAATGCTGGGTAGAGAGCTTCAGATATTCTTTGATGAACCTTTGTTTTGCTGAAAATAAAAATTAACAAAAATTGCTTTCTGAGGGAAAAGACAAAATGGGCAAAGGAAAAAGACCAATTTCAGCTCACCTCTTTTTTTGAAAAACAAAGTATCAGGCTATTGAAATGCACCATTTTGACACCTTTAAATGTCCAAATTAGTAACAGCAAATGCTTTTAAGAGTAGGAAAAACACTTCTTTCCCACATCTTAATCTATTACCATTGTAAATATCATGTTTATCATTTTAGCTAAAGGCAGTCTGAGAACAATGCTCATCTAAACACATGAGTTACAGGTGAAGGATTTGGGAGTTTTCAGACACCTACGAAAAATATGAGCAACTGGCTATTGCTTATTAATATCACAGCAATGGAAACTTGTTTTGCAAAATATCAAATGACTGTTTGAAGAAGACAGCTCTAAATCTGTACATTATTAGATTACATTATAAGTATTAATAATTGTCGTGGTTTAAGCCCGGCTGGTAACTCAGAACCACGCAGCTCTCTCACTTCCTCTGCTTCCTCCCCCCTGCTCCCAGAGGGGCTGGGGAGAAGAATCAAAAGAATATAACTCCCATGGGTTGGAGATAAGAACAGTCCAGTAACTAAGGTATAACACAAAGCACTACTGTTACCACCAATAATAATGATAAAGAAAATAACAAGGGAAGAAAATAGAACCACTCACTACCTGCAGACCAGTACCCAGCCTGAATTGAGCAATGATCTAGCACTTCCAGGTAACTGCCCCCAGTTTATACATTGGGCATGACATGCTGTGGCTAGTTTGGGTCAGGTGTCCTGTATCTGTTTCCTCACAGCTTCCCCTCCTCTCTGGCAGATCATGAGACTCAGAAAGTCCTTGGTCACAGTAAACATTACTTAGCAACAACTGAAAACACTGGTGTTATCAGAGCTGTTCCCAGGCTGAAAGTCAAAAACACAGCACTGCACCAGCTACTAAGAAGGAGAAAAATGACTGCTACTGCTGACTAAGCTAACCCAGGCACTCTCTGACTATTCCCTAGCAGAATGGGAAAGAATCAGAAGAGCAAAAGTGAGGAAACTCATGGGTCAAGGTAAAGATAATTTTAAAAGTGAAGAAAAGCTGCACACACAAACAAAGCAAAACAAGGAATTTATTCAATATTTCCCATCCATAGGCAGATGTTTAACCACCTCCTGGCAATCAGGGCTTCAGCATGCACAATGGCTACTTGGAAAGACAAATGCCATAACTCCAAAATTTCCCCGTTCCTGTTCTTTTCTCCAGCTTTTATTGCTAAGCATGGCATGACATGATATGATATAGGGTATCAGTTTGGTCTGGTGGGGTCATCCCTCCTGGCTATGTCTTCTCCCAGTTTCTTGCGCACCCCTAGGTCTATTCACTGCCAGGGCCCGAGTAGTAATGAGGAAGCCTCAAGTACTGTTTAGGAGTAGCCAAAATGCTGTTGTGTTATAAACTTGGTTTAGCATCATGCAGGCTGTATGAAGAGAATTAACTCCATCTTTTCCAGACCCAGTACAGTAATTGAGGAAAATTTGAGAAATAATGATAACAAATTATGTTCGTTAGATAAGTAATAGAATTTTATGTCAATACAGTCACATAAATTTTGCATACTTGGAAATTATTTTTGTCAATTTAACAAAAAAAGTGCTTCACTTTTGAGGTTCTAACAGGAAAGTATAAGTGAGAGTTTTAAAAGCTGTGTAAAATGAGACCATGTCCATTAAAACTAATGTATACTGGCTGTCTATAATTCTGTGCATAGCTGCCTAGAAAATAGCCCCAAGGGACTTGTATGAAGTCTAAGAGAGAAAACAACCAGAATTACATCTGAAAGACTAAGTTCAAGTCTGTCCTCAATTCACCCTAATGACACTGCAGAACAGTCTTTTACACCTGTTAAGAGCAGTCAGGAGAAAGGAGTCTGTACTAGAAGACAGGTTAAAAGCGAAGTTGACACAAACTCTTTTCACACCTCTGTGTTTGGGGAGTCTAAAAAAATCACACTTCTGTAATACTTTCCATTCAAGGACAAAAAGTTTTTTAACGGTTTAAATGTCAAGATTCAAAATATATCTGTGAGTGAAGTATTTATTATTGATTTAGAAATGGACCAAAAAGCACCACAAAACTTTCACTGTTACTAAAATTAGGTATCTAACTACTAGCCAGATTTATTCCCTATGAAACACGCTCAGTGTAACTTGACTTGGAGCCCTTAATATGTCTTGAACCTTCATTTGCTGTATTTTTATTGCCCCTATTCTGATGTGTGGGCTGAGATGTGCACATCCAAGTATGATACATAGTGACTTTCTCTCAATGGTTTCTTGGTATGTAACCTAAATCAATCTGTCACTACCAACTAGTGAGTTAGCGATAGATTGAGTAAAAACAAATCAGTTTTCCTGAATTCACTCCTGTGCTTACAGAGAACTCAGGCGTTTGAGTCACTTTTGTACACATCTTCCACCTCCTACCTACATTGCCTGATTTTGTAGTCCAAATTATGTTTTTCAGTGCCTTATAAATATTTAAACTTCGATTATCAAAAATTTATCTCAATGCGAATTATTTTCTTGTGGAGCATGTATTCTTAGCATGTACTCTTACACTTGGGTCAAAATTCTCTACCTTTAGGCCATCACCTACAATCTGAATGATCTGACAGAATTACTTTCCAAACATACTTCTGTTAGTGTAAGGCCTACCAGTTAACTCAGATAAGTGTGAATTTTAAAGTTCCAGGAGAGAACTTCAAAGTAGTAAGCCACAGAAGACCAATGGGAGACTTGGGTTTTACCTGCAAACAGTAACTTTCTACGAATTAATTGTTTCTACTAAAGAACATTTTCTCTCCGATCCTAAGTCTTTAGATTCTGGCATGTGGGACTAAACTGCTTCTAGTTTTAGCTAAACTAAACTACTATGTGAAGTAATTGCTATGCTTACTAGCCCCCTCAATCAGTATTTTATTTTCTCAGTGTTATAAATGAAAGAAAAAAAAAAAAAAGTCTTCAAAGTAACTGGTGAAGCATATTTTATCAACTTGCATTATTTTCAGTTGGATAAAAGAAGCCTTATGGTTTAGAAGCAAGGCTAACTTAGCAATTTCCTTAAGAAAATGTTTAGAAATAAATTTGTTTATCAAAATAACCTCTCAAACAAAATATTTGTAAACCTAGTATTTAACTGTAGTGTAACACTGCTGTCTCCCTACAGAGGTGTGTGATAACTAAATATATCCATGGACTTCCTTTCTCCATGAAGACTGAGGAAAACCCACTCGAAGGCAGGCAGGCCCTTACCAAAGCTAGCACGTATACTGAGTACAGCCATGGGTCTATTTGCTTTCTTCCATCTCTGTAGCAGCCACAGCAGTTTATGCAGTTCTTGAAGAAGCTTCAGGCTTCTTTCCATGAGAAGGTTTCCTACTGTATAGACTTGTATTATTAATGAAGAAACCCATTTTCTGTGGTGTTTTCTGAAGCAACAACACTAGTACTTTGCCTCTTAACTGTTGGGCATTATTTCAGAGTTGGCATACTGAAGTAATGTCATTAAAAGACAGCGCAGGCTGGATCATATGCTTGAATTTTCAAATGTGATCAGCTTTCTTAGATATGGGGAAAATTTCCCAATTTGGTCCTGATGCTAAATTTCACCCTTGAGCAAGTGTTTGTGAGAAAAGACTTGTCTATGAAAAAATAAGAATCAGTGATAGCCTGATAATTATAGCAATGTTAGAATTTATTGTTGTGACATGCCTTTGTAGTGAAGTTAGTGAAGTATCCCCTGCAGTAAATTGCATTTTTCATAAATATCAAGCATTTGGAAATAATTACTGCAAGGCATTTGGAAGCCTGAAGGCTTGCTTCATTGTGAATGGAACCAAGTGAGAAACAGACATGGAACAAGCACGCATTGCCTGTGAGTCTCTGTCTTTCCCAAATGCATTAATTCTCATTTGTTCTTAAAAACCACTTTAAAGGGATTTTTTACCCTTCATGAATTCAAAACATCATTAAACAATCACTGCTTTTGCTCTTGCTTGAAAAACATACCCCTCTCAACCCTACATTTAATAAAATTTAAAATTTCTGATGTGAGACAGTTTCTAAAAGAGTCATCTGCCTTGACTAAGAAGATTTTCCAGTGTGATTTTCATGTTTTTGTTTTTCTGTGGACAAATGAGTCAAGTAAAGATCGTCAACTACCAAAGTGTTGACATTGTATAGGACTGTTGATATAGCTGAATATATCTGGTTTTGTGATTTACCTTTCAAAGATATATTTGAAAAATCTTTGTAGGAACTGACGGCTTGTATGCAAACTTTTCCCACACAAACATTCCCTCTTTCAGATGGATAAAATTTTAGTCCTATGGTTTTGTACTATCCCTCTTTGTCTTTTTTGGGGTCTTTGTCTATCTCTTCATATCATCAGGTATTCTCTCTATCTAATGAGGCTGTCATACATTTGATCTCCTTCTTCATTGTTTTTTACCTGTTTCTGGCTTGGTATTTATTGAAAAATGTCCCTTGTAAAGGTGATTCTTCCAACAGGGACCACAAGCCAGCAATTTTGTTCTTACCTGCCTGTTGTCTGTGTTAACTGGTGGGGACAGGTGTTGCCTTGGACATAACTACTTGTGAGAGTGATGGATTATTCCTACAAAAATAGTCTATTCTCCTGTGAATTATCTGTTAGTATACATGCTGTCTTCCAAAACTGATAATTACAAAGATGTCAAATTCCCTCTATGGAAAGAATGGAGGCTAGCTTATCCTGGGCAGGTACCAATTTCAGCATTACTATAATTTCATTCTTATTGATTATTTTAAGAATAATGCCCCTCCCCTCCCCCCCCCCCCCAAAAAAAAAAAATCAGACTTTGAGAAACACAGCTGCATGAGTTAATAATTTATGTTTTGTGATTGATGCGGGATTCAGGTTGAAGTTTAGATACCTATAGATACATGTGTCTATATAAAACATGTATGCTACATTCTCTCTCCAGTCAGTGGAGTTCAACTAATTTGCTTGATATATGCATCCAGTTCATTTTAGGTGCCCTGCTATAGTTCACTTGGCTTCTAACCACTTCTACAGCAGTCTACAAGTTATGAGGGTCTGTGCTAATGTATCACATTTTCAGGGGTGCCTCAAACATCACTGTAATTGTCTAGATGAAAAAAAAACCCTGAGTACATTGCACTAAGTGAAGCCTAAGAAGTGAGTCAGTTGACAAGCCAATAGTACCTTGATTCAATTACATGAATGTGTGCATTTGATACCATTGCAAGATTCTGTAGGACATCTGATATATCTGCATGAGTCTAGCAGATACGATATGAGACTTAAAATCGATACATGCATTTCTAGTATAGCAGTTACAAAATGTCTAAATTGGCAATACTCAACAAATTTCATATATAGATGATAGATTTTTTGTTTGCTTGCTTGTTTTAATACTGTTACTCAATATATTGATGCTCAGAAATTCAGATGGTGTAGAACAGGCAATGTCAAATTAATAAAAGAAATAATTTATTAACACTGGAAATATTCTATTAAAGTTCTTGAAATTATTGTGACGGTTGAGTATTTAAGAAAATCAGGTAAAGGAATATAACCACATCACATAACTGTTTAGAACAACAACAAAAAAAATTACATGTTATCTTTTATTTGACATGCAATATGAAAACCAGAACCATACCCTGGGTATTTAAGCTCCATAGAAACAGAAGGAATTAAATAACACAGCAAAATACAAATGAATCTGCATGTTGAAATAGCAAAATGAAGGAAGTCATAAGATGCTGGCTGATACAGAAAGACTGGATACAGATGGAGGTCAAAAATCTCATACTATAAATATATCCAGATTTAGAGAAACATTTATGCCTAAGTGTGTACAAACCTGAACCATTCGACTTTTCATCCTTTCTTTCTGAGATCTGAAAAATTCTCACTCTTTCGAAATAAAGGTGAATGATGAGCTCTATTTTTGTAAAGTTATCTGGTAAGTAAAGCACACTCTTTTCCTTTTTTCCTTACACAAAGGTGTGGAATAAATTTCCTCCTTTCTTGAGCTGAAAGAACTCAAACTTATTACTCCAATTTCTAGTTGCATGTTTTGGAGAAAGTGGAAAAAGAATGGGAGAGAGGAAAAGGAGGTGGAGTCTCTTTTTTTCCATGTATTCGACAAAAAAGAAGTGTCAAGAATAATTTTACTTGAAGCACAGTCTTGAAGCTCATTACCTAGGCATTTCACTTTGATCAGACAACCATTTAAATTTAAAGAATGGTTTAAAAAGCATTGTGGATATAATGGATTTTAGCTTCCTAGCAATTCTGCACATTCGAAGTTTCTCATGCTAAGGCATTCCGCCTTAATAAATTTAACATTATTATTGTATGCACTGTATAATATACTGAAATATTTTATGCATGGTATACTGTCAAGGAAGTAAATCAACAAAATAGAAACCAAAGATACAAATATACTTACCACAGATAGAGACTGGAGCATGAACCACGTTGTAATTGGGCAACAATATTGCTGCCATTCTGAGTATATTATCAGGATTTCCCATTGACAGGTTGTTGTCACTGACTTGTTCATTTTTTTTGTTTGTTTGTTTGTTTTTTTTTTTTTTAAAGTACCACCAAGGTACTCTTTATACACCATGTCTAACCAGAAAAAAAAAAAAAAGCCAGGGAATGTAATATCTATGAAGACCACAGTGTCCTGGGCTCAGCAGTAGCAGTCATTTTTCTCCTTAGTAACTGGTGCAGTGCTGTGTTTTTGACTTTCAGCCTGGGGTAAATTTTGTTCCACATTTTATCAGCTATTCAAACTTGAGCTTTTGTTATGCTATGGTATGATGCAAAATTCATCCAAAATTAGTGCAATACTCCTATTGATTTAAAATAACTTTGAATTAAGACTTAGAAAGGAATAGGAACACCTCACTCTAAACCATGTCACCCGAGGCCAACCTGGCCTTGAACACTGCCAGGTATGGAGCATTCACAGCTTCCTTGGGCAACCTATTCCAGTGCCTCACCACCCTTACAGTAAAGAATTTCTTCCTTATATCCAATGTAAACTTCCCCTGTTTAAGTTTAAACCTGCTACCCCTTGTCCTATTACTACAGTTCTTAACAAAGAGTCCCTCCCCAGCATCCTTATAGGCCCTTGTCACCTTACAGTCACCTTAATAGACTTGTCACCTTAGTGATGCATCTCAGGTTGTCTTCTTTTTTGTGATGAAAAAGAATTCTGTTACCTGCGAAAGTAATCATGGTGCTGATATGGAAAGGAAAAATATGTCTTGGCGCAGCTTCTACTAACCACATGATACAGGCTGTGCACCATACAGTAAAACTGAGATTAAGAATAAGAAAGGAGAAGGTATCAACAGGAGGTTTTACTGTCTGTGATTTTAAGAAGAAAAAATTAAAAAGAACACTTTTTCATTTGTATAAACTGTTGCATTTCATTTATATCTGAAGTGTGGAATTGATCCACAGCAGCTTATAGCACCTGAATATTCATTTGATAACTCCTAATTCTGATCCTTATTTACACTAGTGAAGATAGGCCTTATTTAAAAGTATGTAAATGAGTTCAAAATTAGAGCCATAATCTTTGCAAATACACTATCAAAGAAGAGAAGAAAAATAAATACTTTTTCTCCCAGAAGTTATATTTATGGTTCCTAGCTCTGTGGATGCTGAGCATCTCATATGTATTAGTAAATTTATCCTCACAAAATGCATTTGTGGAAAGGGAATATTTGTATGTTCTTCGAACAACTGTTCCTGTGGAAAAGAATCAGGTGTGTTAAATGATGAGTATCAATAATTTTATTCCCAATAGTACTAAAAATTCATAGTCCAGAGAAGCAAGAAATTAAAATCTAAATTCAATAATTGCCTTTCTGTGTCAGTGCAGAGCTGTGTAAGCCAGTTGAAGAGAACGTTATTTGCAGATATTTTAGAACAATTATTCTTGCCCTTTTTGATTTACCTCCAGCATAACAATCTTTCTATCATCTACATGCCCATTCTATATATAGAGAAGGGGCTGTATCATAATTTTCTTTTCATTTAGCTGGGTATAGTCCTTTGGCATGAAATCAGTGGAATAAACGGAACCATGTTTGTGCATCCACTGAAATAGTCTCGCTAATCCTATCTTTAATGATTCCCTGGACAGAAAAAAGTCTGTGGAATGTATTGGCCTTTATCTTGAGCTGCAGTAGTTTTTCCTGTGCTCTGACACAACAGAATAGATGCCAACAGTTATATTCAGCATGGTGAAGCAATGAAGAAAGCTGATGTACCATGCGAGTGGTGCAGGTTGAAATAGCTACTTTTGAGAAAAATATTTCCTCGTGTTGCAGGTGTATTGTGAATCCACATATAGTATAAGGGCAAAGGATGAGATGATCAAAGCTGCAAGGAAATAGAGAAGTCTAACAGCAGAGTCCAATATATAGAATCATAGAATCATAGAATTGTTAGGGTTGGAAAGGACCTTAAGATCATCTAGTTGATGGGTATGAGTTCCATGGATTCAGCTTGCTATTTTCCTTCCTATGATGTTCAGGGCGGATGGAGACACTCCTGATGTACCAACTGTTCTGTCTCCTTCCTCTACATTTGAAGGTGTTCTGCCTCCTTATATACTTTCAAGATTAACAAAGACCAAAAATTATAAGTTCTCTATGAAAAGTCAACTCTGACTCAGCTAAAAGTGTATGAACAACTCAGGTGCTTGAACTGGGGAACAAGTTGCAGTTGCATAATTGTAGGTTTAATACCTTTGATACCTTAATTTAGATACCTTAAAGGCCTTGTATGAAGGTTTTCACAAATTTTTGGTGAATATTTCTTAAGCCATTGCACATTGCCCATTTACACATAAGGTGGTCGTTTCTGCCACATTAGGTACTTGCCCCAGAGCAGAGTTTTTTAATATGATTCAGTCATCCACACATAGGTATCTCATACCATTTGAGATTTTTTTAATTGTTTAAGATGTCACAAGGCTGGCAGACAGTAGACAGGAGAGATGTTTGCTTTTCTGCAGCATCAGATGAAATACAGCAGAATTATTCTGGTGCATCTCAAGTTACACTATTACCCTCTGCCTGGGCCACTGGACTGAGTTTCTTATTTCTCCATTTACTTACACATAAGGAAGGATTGCATTCAGCTTAATTTTTAGTCAAATTTTAGGCCACTAGATAAGATGTCTATACTTCAGTGAAAAAGAAACAGTTCTTTTAGGAAAGACAAAAAACAGCTTTGTCATACTTGCCCTCTATAGTTCCAGGCTTTTCTATACAATCTTATTTCTTCATCATATCTGCCATTACTGCCTTCTGCAAAATTACTTTGAAGATACATGGAGAAATTAAAAAGGTGCACTGCACTCACGAACTTTCCCAGGACCTTGGACACAGGCTGGTTCCAGTTATAGTCAGGCCATGTGCTGTGCTGATCAAGCAGACAGAAAGATCAAAGGAAATATCCCTTCTAATACTTATACAGATGAGTGTACAGCTGGCAGAGTGCATTCTTTATGTGATGATGACACCTATAACTCTGTAAATGTGCATTATGGCAATCTAGAATGAGTAGGTGAATTGTGAGACAGAAAGAGACATAGTTTGTTGAGCCTATATATGTGGTGCAAAGGACACAGGGCGGAGTCTCTGTGTGCCTCTGGGGTGTCTCTGGACACCTGGGTACAGTTACCTAGCAGCTGTGAGTTTCATGTGTTTCGTATCAGGAAGACAGCTAACATGCTTACAAAGGAATGACAAAAAAGTAAAGAAAAGATCATAAATGAGAACTTAGATGTCTAGACTGACAGTCTGATAAATCACACTCACTGTTACGCTTCAGTATATTTTCCAGAGTACATTTTTGGCTTTAAAGAATCTTTGTAAAGCTGAAATATTCTTTTGTATAAATCTAGAAAAACCTCACCATTTTGGATAATTCATAGTAGTGTTTTAAAATGCAAAATAATGTTAAATTTTCTTGGTCATTGCATAGTCGTTGTTTATTCTAATTATCCTTGGAAAAGTGTTCTTTGTCTTTCTGAATTTATTTATTGTCCTGAGACATACCAGAAACCTAATGAATTCCTCAGTTAATTCCAGTAACATTTCAATTGCTGTTTATATTACTAACCAATAAATATCTTTTGATTTCATATTGGTACCTAAAGTTATACAGTTTAAGAATATCCCACAATTACCTGCATCATGCACGTATGTCTGTATCCAGCCATAAGCTAATAATGAAGCTAGATTAAGTTAAATTCAGAAAGAGATTAAGATTTCACCTGTACTTCGTCATCTTCCAGAGTACCTATCCACTTTTACTAACTATTTAAGAAGCCAAGAGCAACCTAAGCATCTCAGTAACACATTTCAAGTTAGGGATGTGAATCAATATGTAAGATTTTTGGCCTTATTAAGCCAATATACTCTTTCTCCATAAGACTCCGGAATAATGATTTGATTTATACATACTCTATAATGGAATATATTTATTCCTACAGGTTGATTACTTCCTTAACAGACTGATCTGAAGTTTATAGTAGCCATATAAAACTTATGATCAAAATTTCTGTTAAACACACTACAGAAGCTTCATACACATTCATAAATCGTAATATCAATGTAAATAATCTAAGCAAATATTTAAAGAATTAACATTCTTCCATAATTTTCAAATTAAGCATAAATTAAAATTGTTAGACAAAAGCAGTTCTCAAGATCTGTGATCTTACCTGAGGAGTAAGAGATGGAGGTGTTTAGAATAGGTTCATGTATGAAAGATATTGTCTCTGAAAGTTTTCAGGCTTGCCACTTATTTTGAGAAAGCAAAGGTTTTGTCAATGTTTCTTTAATTAGCTTTGATTTCTTGTTTAATGAAAAAAGCAACCAAATCTAACTGCACCCAATTATCAGTGTTAAAGTATTTTGTAGATAAGTGTTTATCACCAAGTACCTTCTAAAGAGGATATAGTAAGAAAGATGGCTTAAACTCAGACAAATCGGATCAGTATTTATGGCAAAATATAAACATTTAAAATGTGTACAGTGTTCCTGTGAATATATCTGGATTCATCTGAAAAATACACGTCTGCATATCTCTGTGTCAAACATAAAAGTGTGTATGGATCACTTTAAAACAGAAAGAAGATATCACAAAGAATATTTAAATTATTATTTTGGTAAAAGAAGCTAGTTGTATTCTGCAAGTCTTTAAATAATCCTGTCTTGGAACCTTTCTCGATAGGCAGAGGGGCTGAAGCTGCCCAGCTCTAGCGTCCTCTGCTGTCTAGCCCTATTGTGACAGATTAACATTCACTAAAGAAAAGATCTGTATATTACTTCATAAAAAATCCTAAAGTATGTAATATGTGCTGTAAGTTTTATGATATAACCCACTACCATTCTGTGTTGTTATACAGTCTTTGCATTACTTCATACACTTTGATTTGAGAAGGAGGAAAATAAAGCCTCTTCAAATAACAACGATGTATTAGAGCCTCAAGGGCATCACATGGTGAAGACCACGGAAAACTATGTCACATGGTCAAATAAGCTGTTTTAGAAAGCAGCATCCCTAGGAAGGGTGTGTGAAAACCTCCGTATTCCTTCTGGCTGGGGATGACTGGCTCAGGCACATTTATCAATTTCTTCTTAAAAGCAAATCAATCACACAAAATTCTTCACCTTTGAGAATACAGGCTACATTTTAAAAGTATAGATATGTTGAAGGTGTGGTGACTAACATGAGTTAGAGCATAATTTTAACAAAGGCTGGCTTCTGTTGTTAATTTCTCCACAAAGAAGAGGCAAGGTCTGTGTTCTGTACAGCCTTTGCTACCATTAAACCATTTTTTTATAAAAATAACTCAAATACAATCAAATTAGGTGGTGATGAAAATTTCAGGTAGTGATGTGCTAAATACATGGGTGTATATATATGCCTTAAAGGTAAGCAATATTAAATGAGCTCTGCAATCAAATATTTTTTCAGTTATCCTACCTGTGTTTACTTTTATTATTTCACTGAGTTAAACATATTTTTCTAAGTACTTTAAATTCTGTATTGTTTCTCTTAGGCACATTAGAAATATGGGAATTTTGCTGTAGTGCCTTCATCATGATTCAGAGGTACCTGCCTGATGATTTACCTTGCTGAGCAATAAGATTTCAAATTATAGGTTGTCAGAAATTGCATCAAGGTATTTGTGTAATGTAAATGTAGTGAAACATGAGAATAACTTGACAAAATCCATTCAGTATATTCCAGTTCCTAAGGTTCATACAAATACATGAGTTGTGATTTTTCCTAGGTAACATTTATTTTTTTTATATTCAACTTATCTGCTTGCAGCCTAGTAGACTTTATTTAAATGTGTTTTCTCAGCCAGTATGTCAAGCCTGATTTTTATATATTAGTAGGTATCTTAATTTAAGAAATTTGATAACTGAACTTAAATAAATCTCATAGCCAGTAAATAGATTCTTTCACTTTGTATACTGTTGTAGCTGGTATAAAACTACATTCCTGCATGTCACCATATTATTACATGCCAAAATCTACAGTATGTAGTTATAATTTCTATTATAGATATAAGAAGCTATCTGTCAATTTGTGATTTGATTGCTACTTCTGAAAAGCTGTATTAAATCCTAGTTTTCTTTCAAATGCAATGTATAAACCCAAAAATACTCGTGAAAGATGTGAGGTTGTTAAAAAGTGCCAGCAACTGTAGATGTTCCACTCTGTCAGATTAACAGCTGCTACTGAGTCATTTAAAGTTGGGCATTTGTGTTACTTTCAAATCAATGGAAACTACTTGCCTAAATTTCCAGCACAGGTAGAACAACTAGAATATTAATTTTATTCCTGTTTCGTTTGTAAAAAAAAAAAAGTAAAAACAACCCAAACCAAACTGTAAAAAGTGAGCTGATGTATGGAAGCCATGCACAATAATACTAGCGTAAAATTTTCTTTAGCTGAGAAGTGTGAAATACTGAGTTATATACACCTAATTTAGGTAACAAGATATGTTAATTGATGAAAGAAAGTAGATATTTCTTCTTTGTCCACATTTCAGTTTTTTTACCATGATATCCAACAGGCAGAAGCGCTATTTTACTTTCAGTGACAAACTGCAAGTGCTCTGTTAGAGTAATTGCAGAACTCCTTGTCTACTCCAGGTCTAACTAAGAAACTATACTTCCACTAAGCCTAAATACAAACGGAAATATAAATAAAGTGTAAAAAAAAAAAACCCCACCTCATGATTATTGAATTGAATTAAATGTTTCTGAACTGAGTTGAAGCAAGCCTTAAATGACCTTAAAATGACCTTAACTCCTCACTCTCCTTGCAATGACTTTTGTGACCTCCACAGGATCTCTGCAGTGGGAAGGGCAAGTGAGATTTTATTCCTCCCTACCCACACTGGAGAAAAATAAGACAGCATGGAGGGACACCCCGTCTCTGCACCAGCCTGTGTCTAGAGTTTTGCATGCTGGATTAGGAGTACATTTCAATACATGATTGTTGTTCATCTTTCTTCATATATTTGATGTGGGAGCTGAAGAATCAGAGTTTAAACCTTCTGATTTCACATAAAGGCTAGATAGCCTAAAGTATTGATGGAGAAAGAGATAGTGAGTAGCACTACTGGTCACATACAGTGTTCCCAGGGTCAGGATTTCATTCTGGGAGTTAGGCAAGCCTCTTATGACCAAACACTTAGAAGTTCTCTTAGCAAAGCCAATGTCATAGACTAATTTTTTTTTAAATGCATATTTGAAAAGACATTGTTCCTGAATTGAAAAGCTCTTGTTAGTTATCATTGTATTACACAGGAAATGTATTTTCATAGCCTAAATCTTGTAGAGAATAATTTTCTCTTCCTTGAGGGAATAAAGGAAAATAGAGCAATATTTTAATGCCAAGACACACTAATTTATTTGTCACATTTTATTAATTTTTTTCCTCCTCATACAAGCTAATCTGAACTTCGCTGTGAAATGTAGCTTTGAGTTAGCAGGCCTGAAGGCTGGCTGAGCTGCTGAATAACAAATCTAGCCCTTTGCACCACAAATAATGCCAGAAAGCTCATTTAGTGGAGATCGG
>JBCJKH010048140.1:31923-59246 GCA_039877255.1 Loriculus beryllinus | reverse complement strand
GTTCCTTAGTGCTGGCAGTTTCATCCATTTCAAGTTCTTTCTGTTTTATTAACCACATTCCTTACATTGGGAATAGACAGCTCAGTCGGGTGCCTTATTCCTCGCCACTGTTTGCCTTGTCCTGTCAGCATCAGCTGCCTCCTTATAAGAATGATAGTTTCTATGTCAAATCTTACCACTACTCTCCTTTACAGGATTCTGTTCCACATTCAGTAAGTGCTCAATATTGCACAGGTATCCTTGTATCCTACATGCTCCGGATCCATGCTTTGGAAATCCACTCTGTGCACTCAGTGTTGTGCACCAGTATGCAATAATAGATCTGATTAAAGCAGCCCTGCAAATCTGACAGGGAGATGGGTTAGCCCGAGTGCCAACTGTACTTGTTCACCATTTATACTTGTAATTAAAAACTAATGATAGTTGCATGTCTGCCAAGAAACAAACTCCCTTGGTTGAATGAGTGAGAAGAATTTTGCAAGGCAAGATTAAAAGATGCTTCCTTCTCTGCTGGGATCCAAGTGTCAACCTTTTGTTTGTGAACTGAAAAACTAATTGCTCTACAATGGAATCAGACCTTAAATTAGTGAAAGAGTGTGTTATCACTTCACTTTCAGTGTCTCAGATGGCAGAACTATGTCCCTGATTAGGCAGACAAAAACTATCTTGCATAATTCCATCATTCTTCTCAATTACATTTTTCATTCTCACATAACATTCTATTAGCTGTGTTTTACAAACTTGAATGATTTGCATCTGTCATCAAAGAGAACTGGAGTCTTCATCTCCACACAGACCTTGGGTGCCCTTGTGTGACATCCAGTATTTCTCTGGAGACTGTGATTTTCTGGGCCATGCGTATCTCTTCACTTGAAATCTGACTGAGACCACTGAGTTAATGCCATAGAGTCATAGACTGGTTTGGTTTGGAAGATCAGCCTTAGAGGCTGACTTGTTCCAAACCACCTGCCATGGGCAGGGACACCTTCCATTAGACCTGGT
Source organism: Loriculus beryllinus (assembly GCA_039877255.1). Taxonomy (NCBI): domain Eukaryota; kingdom Metazoa; phylum Chordata; class Aves; order Psittaciformes; family Psittacidae; genus Loriculus; species Loriculus beryllinus. The sequence continues at coordinate 58,244 of JBCJKH010048140.1, read as the reverse complement.
TGCTCAAAGCTTCATCCAACCTGGCCTTGAACACTGCCAGGGACGGGGCAGCCATAGCTTCTCTCAGGAACCTGTTCCACAGTCTCACTGCTCTCACAGTAAAGAACTTCCTCATATTTCATCTAAATGTCCCCTCTTTCAGTTTAAAGCCTTCCCCCCCTTGTCCTGTCACTACATGCCATTATGAAACGGCCCTCTCCAGGTTTCCTTAGGCTTCCTTTAGCACTGGAAAGGATGCTATGGGGTCTCTACGCAGCCTTCACTGCTGAACAAGCCCAACTTTCTCAGTCTGTCTTCATAGGAGAGGACCTCCAGCTTCTGATCATCTTTGTGGTCCTCCTCTGGACTCAGTTAAGCAGATCTATGTCCCTCTTTTGTTGGGGGCCACAGAGATGGATGCAGTCCTGCAAGTGGGGTCTTATGAGAGCAGCTTAGAGGGGGAGAATCACATCCCTTGACAAAGTGGATCGTCTCAGCTTTGGCTTCTCTTCACTAGCATACTATTCCAGTGAGCTTTGGAGACCAGAGATCATCTAAGCTGTCAACTGTATAGCACCTCAAGCTCCAAAAGTAGTACAATAAAATGTCCACTACATGTATTCATGAAGTTATTGGTATTCTGTTGTTCTTACTTAGGCACCACTAGAGCTTGGCAGAATCTTCTGGAAGAAAATTTGATTATTTGATGCCCTTTGGAACTATTGAACGCAGAATAAGTAATAAATTTAAACAAGTACTCTTCTAATTTCTCTGCATCCATTTGGAATTGCCAGCAACCTGCATTTATCCTAAAACTGCCTGTGTAACGTATTTCTGGGTTTGTTTTCCTTTTGTTGTTGCCATGGCTATGCTGCCTTCAGAGATGGTTCCTCTCTTACCTCTTCTCCTCGCCACACCTTTCCCTTCCCATCAGAGCTGAACAAATGTAAATGTAGTAATGGCTGCAGAAAGGGGGAAAAGGGAAGTGTAGACACTTTCTATCCTTTCTTCCCCTATTCCGTGTTGTATGACCTCCATGGATCTTCTTCCCTAGCAAGAAGCACAGTACTGTGGAAACTGGCAAGCTTGCTAAGATGCAGCATCTTGAGCTCATGGGAAGAGTGGTCCATGTCAGTGACAGAGAGGACTGGACTTTGTCTGTATAGGGGAGAGGTTCATGTGAATAACAAATTACCTATGAGACTGTTCAGAAGAACCTCTGGGAGCAAAGACCAAACTCACAGGGACATCTTTGTGTCATGGCATTTTTTGAAGCGCTGGTACTGCATTGCCTGGGTCTCCTTAATCTTCTTTACAACCTGGAAGATCTGTCTGCAGTCTCTCTAACAATTACCAGAGAGCAAACACCCTTTTATGTGAATAAGGATCTGGAAGTCAAAAGAACCTTTAATGATTTGATTTCATTTTAAAAGATTTAATGTGGGTCCCTATTGCTCTGGGACCTAGTTGGTCACAAGTTTCAGGAGTTGCAAAGCGCAAATCCTGAAAGCACTGGATACCCAACTGCTGAAAACAGGCGTGTATCTTTGAAAGGGCAAAAGTCACTGTACTAGTCTTAAAGGAAGAGGCAAAATCTTGCCAATCTGTTTAATGCTTTTAACCTTTATCGGATAGCTTTTGTGATTTATGGTACAATTACAAGAAAGAATTAATATTCAAATAATTAAATAAGATTTATGGTGCTCCTTTGCATTCAAACCATTCCTCTTTTCAGACAGTGAAAATGCTAGAACTGTCAAGTAAAACCAGGCCTACCCCTCCATTTTGCTAGAGATCGCATCTCCCCGTTAAAAATGAGATTTACCACTATTTACAAATGCCTCTCTGTTCTCAGTTCAGCAGTCAGCTATATATACAGGTTATTGCTTTGACTTTTAGTCCAGAAACAGGCCTGTTCTGCTCTGTTTCTCATAAAAAATGCTGTCAAAAGACTTTCTGAATTCTAGGTTATATTACATCAGACTGGCTCCTGTCCTGATGTCCTCATCAATGCACTCTGTCATATTTTCTGACAAGACTCCTTTTTAGTGAACTCATGCTGATAATTTCATTTTTAATGAGCCAGTTTCTCCATCTCTTTATAAGAAGATACTCAAATCTCTCTTTGGGAGAATAGAGTAACAAATCTCTTAAATGAGATACTTACCATTCAGACGTTTCCAAGTCATCCCATCATCTCTGTTTCCACCCTAGACCATACAGAGAGATAAGTATGCAGTTGGCAAAATATTTAAGGAGAGCTTGCCCAAGGCAAGGTTGGACGAAGCCTTGGGAGGCCTGGTTTAGTGTGGGGTGTCCCTGCTTATGGCAGGAGGGTTGGTCCTTTCCAACCCTAATGATTCTATAATTCTATGATTCTATGATTCCTTTGGTCACACTATAACCCTCATGTCTCTGGGCAGCTTTTATTTGACCCCCTTTGGCAAGCCTTTGAGATTTGAAAGCAGGATAATGTGCTTATGAGGCACAATGATAACTATAGTTGTAAACCATAGTGTAAGAAAACCTCTCTATATAGATCAAAGGAAACGTACCTATGAGGTTCTCTTGCTCACTTTCTTCTTGTTCTTTTGGCCAGATTGGACAGACTTGCAGTTCTCTGAGTGGCAGTGCAGTGGTTCCTGAGTAGACCTTCCAGGGTCTAAGGTGTTCCAGACTTCCTGGTGTCTGGCCCAACATATGTTATTATGCACTAAAGTTACAGAAATGGTATTGGCAAAACTGCATATATTAAGTGGTAGAAAATTATTACTTTAGCCTGTATGTTGCAAACAAAAATCAGTGATAGCTGAACAGGACTGCAGATTTTAAATCACTATTTTCTGTTAAATGATCACATATTTCATTGTTCTATTTAGCTTTCTAAATTGCACATTTCATTTTGAATTTGATGAAACTGGTACATTGCCTATTAGCTGGGAATCCAAGAACAGTCAGCACATTCTAAGTGAATATGCTGATCAAATAGGAAAGAATAACTGGGTCCTCCTACGCAGACCAGAAAAGAGGAATATTTTCTTGCAGTGAAAGCCCATTCAGCTTCCCACAAACCATCTATGTGAATCCCCTGTGTAGATGAATATTCTGTTTCTTGGCTCAAAAGGGGGCATGTGGGCTGACTGTAAGAACTGCAAGTTTTTAGAGTTTGAAACTTACCTTATTTTGGTTTGCCATTTCCACAATTTTCGTTATATTTATGCCTTAAAAAAGAAAAGAAAAAAAGGAAACCAAACCTCTTTTCATTTTTTGCTTCACTCATCTTTTCAATATACAAGTCAGGAGGTTGGCAGCTTTCCATGAAAAGCTATTCCTGCTTCTGCAAAGCTCTGATTCTGCTGCATAATGATTTTGTAAAAAGAAAACCTCAAAATATAATTTAAAGGGACTGGTCTAGAATTCCCATCAATTTATAGAAACTCGGTACCGTTCCTAGAGGCATGGCAACCAACAAATGCATTTATGCCAGTTTCTTCCAAGGAAAGAAGATCCTGGGCGTGTTTTAAAAACTGATGGAAGATGGATTTTTCAGCTCATTGCAGGTCATTGGGAACAAAGTGCCTATTTCTCATGAGCACCCAAGTCCTTTGGTCTCCTTGAAAACTCCAGCCTGTATAGAAATTATCCTCTAAGATGCTTTTCAGGGATAACCCTATTGAAGGTGAGGAGGTGTAGTCCTGTCTAAGATCTGTCTCCGTATAAAGTAGTGAGAGACTGGAAGTCTGTCCCTCAGCTCTGCCAATCATTCTAGGATCAATTTGTTGGATGTAAATGGCTGCTGTTCCTCGGCTGTTTAGTACTGAGGCCCCATAATCCCTCTCATTAGTAAGGATGCCCAAAGAAAACATGCTGTGCTTTTATTTGTACATCTTCATCTTCTTACTCATTATAAGTAACAGTTTTACTGAGTGTTTCAATGCCTAATCATGTTGTTGTGTTGGGTTTTTTTCTCTCCAATCCATAGTTGTGGTTTAATATACCATTACAATTTAAAGCCCCTGTAAAGAAAAAGTGGTTCTTATCTGCTGCAGAAATGACTTTCATTAAGCATGGTCTGACAGTGTATGGGAGCGTGGAGGTACTCAAGGAAAAGCTGTAAATTGTGGTGCTGTTAACTGCAAACATACTGGATGGCACAGAAGCTTCAGCAGCTTCAGGAATAATGAATCAAAATTATGGGGTTTTGCATTAAAGCTGATTGCAGATAAAGGCAGCAGTGTTTTCAGATTAGCACTTGACTCCTGCTAAGATTTGATCAGAGCTCTTGATAGGCATGCAGTCTGAGGGACAGCAGGGCTCTTCCCCAAGGAGAGCGTGTCCCAAAGCTAGCAAAGTACACGTGCACCATGGCAGCATACACCTGGCAGACTGCAGCCTGATTTCCTAGGGATATTGCATAGTCTGTCACCTTCTGTTCCAAGCCAGTTGCTGCTGTATGGAGATCTTGGCTGGCTTATCCTCTCAGAGAAAAAAGTCAACAGATTTACATTCACTATCAGTCGTGATAGTCTGTTATCAAATTCAGCAGCAACGTAGTGACTGCAAAAGCAGTATAGATTAGGAAGCTACTAGATGCTGCAGTGAGCAGTCAGTGAGATTTCTATCCAACAAAAGAAAGCCTATATGCTCCTGTTCTTTTACTTCCTCATTTTTCTATCTGCAGAATTGTTCTGAATAGAAGAGCAGTCCTCTCTGCAAAAGATCTAACAGAGCTCACTGTTAGGAAACTGAAGTGATATTCAGCCTAGAGGTCCTGAATTCTCTGAACTCCCTTCTCTTCTGTTTTTGCCTTTGTGGAAATTACACTGGGAGAGTCACCATTTATTTAATGTTGATAATGCACATGAATCATAAAATACAGAAGAATCTAAATCAAGGCAGAATCCAGCTTACCAGATTCTTTGTAGCTTTACGATCACCTTTCCAGAGTCGATTGCAGACACTTAATTCCTGAGCCTTCTTGATTCATGGGAAAAGTGACATTTCTATGAGGTATTACCTTCCCAAGTAGCCCAAGCAGCACCAAGTCTGACCAAGTTAATGCATGACTCTGGTGAGCTGGTCACTTGTGAGAGGCAAAATCCCTGCCAGCAGCAAAAGCAGTAACCAGAACATAAAAACAAAGCCATGAACGTGGGTACAGAGATGGTTAGCTCAGTGTCTCCAAGGCTCCAGGACCTAACTTCCTGAGCAGCATTGCACAAGTTAATCCCTGAGAATTTATTTTCTCTGAATTGAGCATAAAAGCGATTTCTTACTTCACAGGAGTGTTTGAGACTATGCAATTACCAGGTCGCCCTTTTGTAATTTAAAACAGAATCATCTGCAGCTTAAGAAATGCACTCCATGGACTACAGAGAGAGAGGAATCTAATGGAGGAACCCACTGAAGAATCTTCTGGTGCTAATAGGTAGCTGCTGGGGGAGTTGAAAAGTGGCACAGATTACTAGTGATCCTGAGCTTCACACCAGAGGAGGATGTGGATCATTACTTTCCAAACATTAATATGAATCATTTCAAAGAGCACACTTAATTAACATAGGTCTGGTCTCAATGACCATTTACAAGTATTGAGTAAGGCTTAGGCATGGCAGAGATAAGTAGTTATGTATTTTTTCATAAATATATATGAATTGATGTGTATATATTTGTGGAGCCATTTATTTTGAGGGAGAAAGTACCAGTGCACTAAATGAATTACTGAATGAGTGAAATTCACCAGCCAATGTCAGATATAAGTTAGATGATGACCAGTTTTGACTAAATCCTCTGCTGTGTGGTTTACCAATTCTAAGCACCACCTTCCATGTAACAGCACAGGGGTAATTTAACATCGTTATGTCCTCTTGATTCTACAAAAAGAAATCAGTAGTCATTAAAGTTATGTTCAAGAAGACTCCCAGAGACTAATAAGCATGCAATTGTTTTATACCCATGGGCCTATTAACCTATCCTTTCTTGCAGGATTTATGCACAAAACTCAGTGGGAGTTTTCTGGGAAGATTTGTGTGTCTAGTTTCCATTAGAGTTAATAGGAGATGTGCGTGTAAATGCCTTTTACACAGACAGGCAATAACCTTTCTTTGAAGACTCTAAAGAAAATTTCTAGTTCAGTCTTAGTCTAGTGTATTAAACCCAACAGACAGTCCAGAGATTTATCCTATTCTTCACCTGTTGCACTGAAGTCTTCAGCTCAGATAACCATCTTTCCATCTGTTTTTTCTTTTTTCCTCTTACTACAAATGGTTTCCCCCTTCTTTCTTTTTCCTTCAGCTATTTATGTGACCACTGTTGGAGAGAGGATACTGATCTGAAGCAATCTGCCGGGTTTTATATGATGCTAGACAGCCAGTATTAGTCCATGTCTTTATTTCAGTGTATGCTGGCTTTGCACTTCAGTTTAGTAGAGTAAATCTTCAGGGCTGCAATGCTGATGAGGAAGGGAGGGAAGTCCCTGACTGTTGCTGCACTTTGTGCCTGGGGGAACGCTTGTTGTACTGAGGGGTGTTTCCCCAGTACCCCTGACTTTCCCTACTTGTTCTGAAGTCTGAAGGAGAGAAACAGCACCAGGCTAACCTTAAGAAATGAAGGGAGAGATAAACAGATTCCATGAAGGACTTTGTAGGGGGTGGGCAGCAGAATGGGGGCTGACACAGTGAAAGCAACTGTGAAATAAAGATGTTATTGAGTGTATGTGCTTTTACTACATGTCAGTGAGACTCAGCCCTGCAAACTGCTTCTGAGGAAGGAATGCCCAAGCTAAAATCAAAGACCAGGAGACTGTTGGAAAGTGGCAGTCTTCCTCTGATGGTGAGCTTGTCACAGGTCTCAAGTACCACATCTTGTCCAACCTGTTGCTGGTAACTCCTTAAGCAGCAAGCACAGCTGGAATATACTAGCTATAGATCCACTGGGTTCCATTGAGCAAAGTCAAATTTCCCTCCTTTGAAGTGTTTCAATGCTAGGACTTCTATTCTCCATTTTTTGGCAAAGGCAATGAAAGATTCCAGCTATGGAGGTAGGATTCTTCCTGCCTTGGTTCTTTCTGGGAGTGGAGCTGCTGCTGTGCCTCCTGTTGCTGAACTGTGGTGCAAGGTTGCTGTGAGAAGCTGAACAGATGCTGTGCGGCATCCTAAATATACCATATGTTGCAATGTGGGGGATGTTGATTCTTAAATGTATAATATGCAGAGCAATTTAGAAACCTTGTGACAAATGATTCAGCTCTTCAGAGCTCCTCTGTCTTAATCTGTGTTTGTATAGCAACTAGCATATAGTGCTCTAGTTCATATTTGGACATTTTTGCATGCAGTTGTGTTGTTCACACTTGAATTATTTGATTTAGTTAATTTCTTTGTCACTTTACAGCACAGTGCGTGAATCCTCAAGGCAGGGCTACAAGTTACTCACATAGTTGTTCAGTGCAGTATGCAGTGAGAATGTGTTTCTACATGCTTCATTTGTTTTGTTAGTAAGTGGTCAATGACTATATCACAGGTTCTTTGTGGATTTTATAGTGTGCATTTGTATCTTCCTTTTTCCCTCTCAAAACTCTGTCCTTCTTTTCCCTTCAGAATAACATTGAAGAAACAGATGCTTTGATTTTGACGCTCCCTGTAGCATTGCAAAGAGAATGTTTCTCTCCTAAGGCAATGCTTAAGTTTGTTCCAGCAATTGCAGCTTTGAAAAGATTGCTGTCTTAAAAAAGAAAATAAAATAACCAAAACCAAACAACCCCCTCCCCCCAAATCAACTTTATGTTATATTTTTGGCTCCAAAAATGGCTATGTAATTCATTGCACCTGTAGTTAGTTATCCATTCAAAACAATTGCTGTTTCACAGTGATTAGCTGATTTGCCAATATGAGAAGCAGCTGGGTTTTCCATGGCCAAGTAGTAAAGCAGGAAGCAATGAAATCATCTGAGCCTAGATGCTTCTCTTTTTTTAAGGCAGATAGAGAAATAATCTTTCTTCTTCAAAATAAGACTTCCTTCTAAAATAAAAATACCATGACTTCAGGTTTTAAATGGAAAGTCAGGGGTAGCTGTTTTAGAGCTTTCTATGTAAGGTAACTCCAGTGGTCAGATAGATGTTCTCAGTGCAGAATAACTGCTTTACTCTTTCTAATGGACAGTATTAAAACATTTGGGATACTGTGTGTTCTGAGCTGCTGTGGCAGTCTCCTGGTCCCTGGCATCTGTAACCTTATTTATGTCGCTGTGCTTCTCAAACCTTTGGCTTTTTCTCCCAGCTACTGAGGCTGAATGCTGTTGAAATAGAAGGAACCATTTGCCATCTCTTGTGTATTTTATGTATCATAAAAAATTTGTGGTGAAAAATACAAGTTTAAGGAAATGACCTGGTCCTACTTTCCCCCTTACCCATACCGATACATGATTTCACTAAGTCAGTGGCATTACACAGAAGTAAAATAGGTGAAAATAACTTGGAGAGAACATGCAAGAAACAGGCTATAGTGTTTAGGTATTGATTTCTATTTTCTTAAGAGGTATAGGGTAATTCACTACAGATAAGTGTTTGATGGAGTTTCAGCTCATAAAAGTGTTTCTCCTCTATCTACTCCATCTGTATTCATTCTCTGCATGGGATCCACTCTTATTAAAGCTGAGCAATGAGGCCATAAAGGGCAGTTAATGGAGGGAAAGCAACTTCTCCCTCTGTTTGCTTTAACGTGTTGGTGCAGTTGTAAGCATGAATTGTATTTTTGAGAAAACTCTCCAGGAATAGTCACTACTTTCCAGGCAAAAGTAAAGCTTTAATCTCTCATATTTTTTTCAGAGGCTGATGATCATAAATCAGATTAAGCTGGTATAATGGAAGGTGTCAGCTCCATGGGAGCAACCCTGTGTGCTGTTGCAGTGGGTAGGGCTACAGAACTTTTTGGCTGTCAGGTTTGGAAGGAAAATAATTGTTGTCTGATACTTTGGCCTCAATTCAGTTACCTGAGCATAGGCATCTTGTGCTGTCTGAGACACCATAAAGTATCCAAGACACCCAAAAGGTTTGATTAAAAACCCCACAAAGCAAAAGCCAGCATGAGATACTCATAGCTTTCTGTAGCATCAACTGGAGATCAGTGGGGTACCAATGGGCATGAGAAGTGCGCTGAATCAAGCCCGTGATATTGTGAGATCTCTTACATGCCTGAACAGTGAATTTCCAGTCAGGCAGCTAAGATTGGAGCTGACCAAACGGGCAGAAGAAGAGCTAATTTGATGTCAATCACATTAAGTTCAGAACTCTTGTCAAGAGATCCTAAAATAAAAAGAAAGATCTATGCATCAGTGAAGGACATAAAATTGAGTGATATGGGATTCACTACGTGAATAACTGAAACTGATGGTACTTTTCAGACCCGGTAATCAGGAGTTAAATCTAGTTTTCTGTGCTTGATTGAATTCTCCCCTGAGAATTTCTCTCCTATTGCTTTTTAAATAGTATAGAGAACAGATCATTACTAGCTATGGGTAGACTTCAAAGGCTGCTAAAACTGAGCTCATCTTGCAGGTTTTTTGGAGGCTTATTGGAGCTTTCAGAATTAGTGTGGTAGTCTTTCAAGGACAAAAAGAGAAAAAGTCCTTCATGAAGGACTGATTTCCTTCTAGAAGGAAATATAAGAGAATTTCTCTTTATGATGATATTTTTTTTCTTCTCAAGAAATTGGAAGTATAGTGACATTAAAGCATAATAATATAGAATGTAATTAAACTTAATAAGAAAAAATATATACCACAGATTGAGGTTCAAATTTGGTTCCTATTTAGTGCAATGTGGTTACTGTCCTTGAACAATTTTCCTCCGTATGAAGATCATGCAGTCAGCTTTTAAAGGCAATATAAATTCTTGTCTGTGTAAGAAAGATGTAATCAACATTTGAATCTCAGCATGGTAGCCTCAGTGGGAAGAAAACTCCCTGCCATAGCAAGCACAGAATCTTCAGAGCTTGAACAGTTTAAACACCAGGAAGTTGCATGGTCTGAACAGTAGAAATCTTTCATCTGTGCTGAGTCCTCACCGCTAACAAAGACAACAAACTTGAAAGGATGTCTTACTTTGCTTTTTTTACCTCCTCAACCACCTATTTGCTTGTTTCTCTGATCTACATCTGAAAGAAGATGCTTGTTCAGAATCACTTTAAGATATGACAAGATAGCAGCAGATCTACACCTAAAGCATTATATTTAGTGGATGCGTTTTCTGTTTCCTTATAAAGACAACAACAGAAAAATTGCTCAAAAAGTTTTGCAGTGATTATAAGACAAAAGTTCCCATCTTTCATTTTCTATAGCAAAACTGACAAGAATAATTTTAGTAGCTAAACCTCATGTTACAGTACTGCTTTATTCTTTGAAATGTCCTTCCTACATTTCAGTATGAAATTTGGACTACTGAAATTCTGATGCAGGGTTCAGCGTGAGTGTTCTCAGTCTCAAGGATTCATAATCACAAATCAAGCTCAGAAATAGTGTTGAGCTAGAATACACATGCATGCATGCAATTATATATATGCTGATCACATTATAGGAACAGTAAGTAGTGGGGACATAGGAGGGAATTACTTGGACTTCTGTTCTAGTTTTAGAACTTTTAGAATCCACTCATTTCATAGGTTTAAGCTTTTCTCATCAACTATGGAGAGTAGAAATTTTCTTTTAAAATAAAAGAAAATTAATATTCTTGTGATTTTAGCTGTTAGATCCAACCTCAATACAGCAATAACACCAAGAGCTATGATAAAGCCATGAAAGCTGGGAACCCCGCATCTTTTGAGCAAAGCTCTCCATGTCTTAATGTGGTAAACTCTAATAATTACTGACAATAATTCAGGAAAACTGCTTTACTGGAAAAATAGGAGATAATTAAAATAAAGTGAATCATATGGCAAGATATTTTGCTACTCAGCTGATGTTTGCAAATATATACATGCTTACATGTATGCACATAAGTATGGACATACTACCTATATCTGTGTGGATGAGCCTGATGAGGCATATAGATGCATATGAGATAGCAGTAAGGTGTCTTACATTGAAGAAGAGCTTCCTTGCTTGAGAAGAGGTGATGAGTATTTATTTCCTGGGTGGATCAGCATGTAGTGAATGGATGTCATAAGCAAGTGCTTATCCTTCTCTTGAGCAAGTAGGGGTAAAAGTCCCATTGTAATATTTTTCAACTTCAGGATTTAAAATAAAGCACTAAAAATTAAAAAATAACATGACGGTAACAAAAGAATATTGGGTAAGAAGAATGAAAGGAATCTTATGCATGTGGCCCTTGGGAAGTACAGGAGATATTATTGCACAGTACGGCTCAGGTTTTAACTTGTCTTGTAGAGGTTCTTGGATTCTGCTAGAGTGAAAGGGTGATCCTGCTTTGGAAAGAAATCGAATGTATTTGTTCTTCCTCAATCAAAATTCCCCCATCGATATCCCTGAGACTTTGGAAGTCCTCAGTCCTATGATTCCCATCACAGCTGGGTACAGGGAAACACCTGTACCATTTTTGTTTGCATTCCCTTTCCCGTACCTTTCAGGAAATAAAGAGTGGGTTTTGTCTGCATGAATATCTCAGGAAACTATTCTGTAGATTATTTTCTTCAGTAGTAATCTACTCTTCTCTGTCCTTACTACAAGACAGTGCAGGAGAAAATCCTAGCTCAGGTCATCCTCTCTTCCTATTAGACTACCTTTCTTACTAGTGGCTGGGCTTTGACCTCTTGTCCATTTAAAATGCAGCTGCTGCATTCTTCTCTTTTGCCTGCTGCTCTGATTCTCTAAGCATGCAACTCCTCTTTCTTTTGTTTTTTAATTCCCTTCACCATTTCGCTTCCTGCTCTGTGTTTTCCTGTTCCTCTGCACAATCTGTTTTACCCTGAAGGTCGTTCGCAGCGCTCTCTCCCTCCTTGTCTAGTCAAGTCTCTTACCTCAGAACATTAACTTAGCTTGACTACAGTGAGTGAAAGTAATAAAAAATAATTGGTTATTTGCAGTACTCCTAATCAAGGTTGTATTCATGTGTCTTTTTAGAGCTGTAAGGCAGTAAACCTCCTCCCCTTGCTTTCTGTGAAAGGTATTAGAATCCATTGAATCCATCACTAAATAAATATTATACACAAAGATATTTGCTTTTCTTGCGCTGAAAGTGTGGATATGCTAAACCTTAACTATTCCAGGAATATTAGGATGTTCACTTACTAAAGTTCCAATTTAGTTCTTGCTTCTCTCACAGCAGAGTTGTCCGAGATCAGCATTTGTCATTAAAATGGACATTTGACAATATGAGTGGTACTACTTTTGTTTAGATTGGTGAAGTCATGACTACTATGAAATGTCTACATTTTAATTTCCTGCATTTGTACCCATTTAAGTGGTGATCAAGACTCAGCAGTAAGAATGATATTGTGTTTAGATGCTGTCTTTCTAGACAGTGACTTTACTGTCCTTCCAGAGCTTCATGGTCAAAATAATAGCCAGCTATTACACTAGAGTTCCTGGTCTTGTACTGAATTATTGCAGTTGAAGAAGAAACTGGAGAATGAGTTTGTTGTCTTATAGCTGAGTTTCTGTTATTTCAGGTAGATGGTCTCTTTCTGTTTCTTTTTAAAGGCCACTATTGCATGTCCTTAACATAGTTGGAGTCAAAAAGACATTTATCCAGGCCACAGCTCCAAGACTTGCAGTCAGCACCCTGGCCTACATTTCCTGCCTTTTCTGAAAGCAGCCTTATATTAATCTTTAAGTGGAAAAACGTACCTAACTTTTCATACCCTAAGTAAATACACCAGTTTCAATGAGGTTTAAGCCAATACATAACAGAAATCTAATGCCAATGCAACATCATTCTTACAATTCTACAATGTTTTTAGTCCTAAAAATGTGAGTGTAAAATAATGGACATTTTCTGTTGATCAGAAAGTCAGTGTTACAACTGCAGACTCATACAACTTTGTCTCCTTTTCCCTGCTCCACCCTTCATTAGCTTTGAGATTTCTCCTCAGTTATATAGAAGCAGTTCTATGGAAGGGATTATTTTGCAGTTGTAGTTGTATCTGAGTTGTCTTCAAGGAAAAGAAAATCACTTTTTTAAGCAGTTGGGAACTATTTTGCTTTCCTATACATCAAAATTGGTGAGCAGATTTTAGTCTATTTCACTGAGAAAAATAATCATTCTAGGACTGAGAGCAAATATGGAGAATTCATCTGGAAAAAGTGTTGGTTTTCAGAAAGGTAAAAGAACATGAAAAGCAGAAAGAAGCCTTGCAATAATCTTGTCTACATAAGGATGCAAATTAATGTCTTCCTGAGTCCTCTGTGAGCTACAGCTGCGTTTATGAGGGATGAAGCAAGCCATAACATGTTACTTTTAACCTTGTGTTGTTCTCTGTGCGCTGTTGTTAACTTCTCAGAAGCTTCAGGTACGTTCATGTTTAATGTCAGTATCAAGCCTCCTATTTATTTCATTAGGAGCAGCTCTTCAGCCTGGCTCTTCAATGGGGTGATTCCATGAGTTCTGTTGTGCTGAGCAGGAGCTGGATTCTGCACATCTTTGTTACTAGCACATATAATTTTCTTGCTGAGTCCCTTTGTGCTATTGAACAAGGGATAAGGTAATACCATTTGGTCCCATAGTTGAAGCAAAGCGAGACCCAAGATGACAACCACTTGAGAAAACTCAATAGCACTGTGTGAAACGTTAGCTTCTGAAATTATGCCGAGTGAATGGACTTCACCATGATGCGGTTGGTTTTACAGACCAGTTTTGCACTGTGACCTAACCATGATATGGCAATGAATCGTGTTTATCCACTTCAGGATTAGCTAATTCTGGTCTGACATTTTAAAATCACTGCCACCCTGAAAGCTACCAACCCCATTTTGTTCCTTACATCAGGTACTGCGGGAGAGGAGGGGCACACAAAGCTACACCTAAGTAAACACAGGCACAGCAGATGGATCTTGAGCTGTGTCTTCTGCCATTGATCCAGGTACAGAATCATAGAATTGTTTAGGTTGGAAAAGACCTTTAAGATTGAGTCCAACTGTTAACCTAGTATTGCCAAGTCCACCACTAAACCATGTCCTTTGATGTCACATCTACACATCTTTCAAATACCTTCAGGGATGGTGACTCAGCCTCTTCCCTGGGCAGCAGGGAGGGATTGACAACCCTCTTGGTAAAGAAATTTACCCTAATATCTAATGCAAACCTCCCGCAGCACAGCTTGAGAACAGGAGAATTTCCTAATGCTGCCACTGAAATCCTATTTGCACAATGTAACATTTTCCTTTTGTTTTAGGTATAAAGGACATAAAACTTAAGGTAGTGAGAATAACATCTACGGGGTTGTTTGGTTTTTTAAACCCCAGAGAAAAAGAATATCTGAGTTAAGGTTTCCTTTCTTTTTCTTTAAGCTGTATTGTTAGTCATAAGAAAAATATGATGGCAACTTGTGATCTTTTGTAACTCTTGCTGTAACACCTGCAGAGAACAATGTAAAGCAAGGATGCAGTGACATGCCTTAAATTAGATCTCACTTTAGCAAGCTTCAAGAGGATATTTTATAGTAGCACGATTTCAAAAAGCAATACATTCCATTGAGTTTTTAATACTAAATCGCAATTTCTGTGGCTAGCAATTCCCAGTATCCCCTCTGCTATTATTTTAGCAGCAATACATCTTTGAATAAAGTATTTCCTTCCCTCAGATTCTTCTTGCAGTCTGGTCACAAACTGGACTTGAAATTGCAGTCTTCAGAATTGAGCCAGGAAACAGCATCACGAGTGGTTGTTCTCAGCCACACTCTGCTGTCAGCATACATTCTGTTGGTTGGTATTAAAGTGGTTTTTATCCAGCAAATACAGGACAGAAGAGTATAAAGTTTGTTTCCCATACAGTTTTGATAGTGATGAACACTTTAACATGCTTAATGCAAACAATATTCACAAACCATTACTGAGATGAGGAGAAACAAAAATGCAGCCAAAATTCAAAATACATCATTCTGTTATGGAATTTCCAACTTCTGTTTAGCAAAGGGTAATGTAGTAGCACAAGCACCATATTTCCCATTGTCATTTCTTTTGCTGAGTTACACATTAGCATTCTGGTCCCAAATGAGAGAAGGCTAACTTCTTGTTACTTTTTATTGGTGGATGCAAATGACTCAGATTCAGCAAGTTACTTGAGCACACAATTGGCCATTGAATTAAATGGGACTTACCCACTTGAAATCAAACGTGCCCTGCAGGCTGAGCACTACAGCACTGAGATATTAAAAATAGATTAGCGTGCAGCAGTACAGAAATTGAGACCATCCACCATCTGAAGTACAGAAAGAACTGAGATGCAAAGGAACAAATCCAGCAGATGATGTTTAATACCTTTAGGCATGATGGGATAATAAGTAAGTTATTGTTTTCTCAGTCGTTAAAGGAATGCGTTGGTTTTAGAGACGTTCTTATTCCTAGTGAAATTTTAGTTTTTCACAGGAAATACAGACAGATTCTTCCTATGGCTTGCAATGTGTTTGCTAGAAACAGCCATCTGCTTCTTCTGCGTTCTCCTAAGGGGAATAAATTCCTTACGTCTGGCCTGTATAATAGGACTTAGTGCCAGATCCAAGACCCAATGAAGTTAAATGATGTCTTTCCCTTAGTCAGGAAAAAAATCAGGATTGTATTGCTTTTATAGCTAGCATCTCCTGCTGCTTTTGCAGTTTTTTTGGTTTGAGTCTTATCCTATTCCAGATAATGGGCAGATGTTGCTGCCTATATATCCTTATTTCTAGATTTATGCACAGGGATTCTCTTACCTTGCTGACATAGATGCTCAGTACTATCTATTTTCCAAAGAACTTTAAGAAACTTTTAATTGCCTTAATCTTAGAAACAGCATTGCTTAGGAAATCCAGGAATTGACAACCAGGTGATAACTTAAAGCTTTCTAATTTTGCCAGTTTCTGTACTTATTTTCTATTTAGATACTTATTTCTAATTTATTTTTTTGTTATCAATCTAATTCTCTGTGTGTTTTACCTCCTGCTCAGATCTAAAAGTGCAGGAGACTTGCATTGCCTACGGCAGTGGGGTTAAAACTAGATGATCTTAAGGTCCTTTCCAACCCTAATTATTCTATGATTCTATGATTGTCATTTATTCAGCAACTAAATTACTGAAGACCTAGATTTTGCAGACAATTTCAGACCGCATGCAGGACAGAAATATTCCCTAGGGAAATAAGTCCCTAGATTTTCCTCTCTGCTGTAATACCTTCTGTGGGTAAGACCAGGTATGTCACTGTATGCTAGTACAGTGGCAGATCCGTGGCAGTGTTAAACTACTCCTTACTATTTTGTTTATAGCAGTTGATAAGGGATACAGAGACATATGTCTTTTTTAACACAGATGAAAAAACCAGTCTTACGTATCTAAGGTGATTTTACTGTTTAGGTGATTGCAGAAGTAGGTGAGGAAATAAAATCAACCAAAAAGTCATTGAAGTATAGCAAAGTCCAGTGTAATGCTGTTGCCATGGAAAATACTCTGGATGCTTCTGTTATGCACCTGTTAGTATGTATTCAACAAGCAGTGACTGATGGAAACCTTGCTGATTACAGATATGTTTTCAAAAAAAGGAGGAATGTTATTAAAATAGGGACTGGTTTCTACATATTACAGAGATGAAAATGCTTCCTAAAACCCAGAAATCTGAGGGGAGCTATGGCAAAAGGTTATAGTATCGTGGGTGGCTGGGGAAGGAAGAGGAGAGAATGACTGCTTACCCAGGAGCAAACAGAGCTGGCTTGAGGCAGGCTAAGGCAAACAGAGAGAGTCCTTCTCACAGTGTATAGGTCAGCTGTCGATCTCATACTCATAGGATGTTGGGGACTCTGAAGGCTTACATTGGTTCAAAAACAGGTTATACATGGCAGAAAAATCTATTGGGGGTATTAAGCACAAGGTCAGTGGTCTCTAAAGCAGGAATTTCTTGAGCTAATTTTTTTCCAGAAACTGAAGAAATAAGAGTGAAATGTCATGGTAGATTTATGCTATTCCTAAAGTATCTACTTGCTTAAGTATCTACTGTTGTTCACTGTTGGAAGAATAGTACTGGTCCAGATGTATCCTTAGCCTGACCTGTTCCAGTTGGGCTTATGTTGTTATATAAAGTGGATGCTGAAAGTGTTGGATTTGATTGATTTTAAATGAGTTTGTGGTTTCCCTGATACAGAATTTGTGCTTTTAATGAGACCCTGGGAAGGAGCCACCTCAGACTCAGCTTTAAGCCAGGTGATTTAACAAAGCAGGCAGAAGATTCAAAACATTAGGGATTTTAGAGGGGTTACATATGATTGGAATATGAATTAGAAATGTGTCATAAACAAAATAATCCAGAGGACTTGAAATCAGAAAAACATTTTTCTATTATGTTTAGCCTGTAAAATCCAAAGCAGACTTCATAATATAATGCAATACTGTGTTTCCTAAGCAGTAAGGATCCTGTATCTGTTTTTAGGATTGGAAATGGATTCTGGCAGTGTATTATATTGTTAATGCTTGTCGCTATTTGTACTTTTTCTAAGACCTTCTGATTGCTTAGTGCATAACAAGTTCTCATTATCTAATGAAATCACCTGGAAATTGTTTATTGAATTCAGTAGATTCAGCCTTAAGTGCTTTGGTCATTCTGTTCAAAGAATCAGTGGTAATTTGTTGTCAGTCCAGATCTAATATACATCTCTGAATGTCCCTTGCAATTGTCATCCTGATCCTTCAAGACAGTCTTCATGGGCAGAGAATACAGTTATTAACATTTAAATGGTAGCTTGTTTTGATGTAAACAGCAATAAGCATTCTCCACAAAAACATTCATTATTGCCTTTCTTCCCATGCATGAATGGAACCATAAAGGCCTCATACACTTTTACTTGTGCATTTGCTACCATAGTGGATTTTTCCTTTTTAAAATAGTGATTTATTACATGTTTGATACATATTCAAAGAATATATCTTTCTTTGTTTGGGTTTCAAGACTAGTGTGTGGGTATTGATATTAAATATGTATGTGTGTGCTGCTGCCTCCTGCATGGAGCTTACTGTTTCTCATTTTGCATAGTCTTAGCAGTATTGCCAGAACTGATTGCATGTCTGTTTGCTTAGGAGACTGGTACTGACCCTGGTGGTCTGGTTTAGAGCAGTTACTTAAGCCATGGGATGTCAAAGTGGACATCAGGGCAGTATCTGATATGAAAGTGGTTTTCAGTACTCTCTGCTAGCAAATGCATGAGATATGTTCCAAAATTGCTCCTCTCCTCCATTCAATTCTACTTCAGGTACTTCATGAACTTCTCCTCATGCTTTCCTTAGTGTGTACTTGAATGCAACCAGTTCCTCCTCCTCATGCACTTTTCCCTAATATCTCATCTGAACTTCCCCTGACACAGCTTTAAGCCATTCCTTTGTGTCCTATCACTGGACACCATGGAGAAGAGATGAGCTCCTAACTCTCTGCTCCCCCTCATGAGGATGGCGTAGGCAACAAGGAGGTACCTCTCAGTCTTCTCTACACTGAGCAAACCTAATATCCTCTAGATATTAGGGTCAGATTCATTTGTACTGTAACTCTGTTAGTTTCAAAAACCTACAAGGATGTGTTTTGCCTTCATATTTAGTATTTCACTAATTAAAAACAATAAAAATTGGTGGGGTTTTTTTTTCAATTAAATGGATAAATAATATTAATACCATAAAAGAAATTTGCATTTATATAGCAGTTCTCATTGACAAAGGATCTCAAAGCAATTTGCTGATAGCCATATAAATTTCTAATTAAGAATTCCTTTTCTGATTATTTCTGCTTGGGTGTGTGTCTTTTTAATCACTAAAACTTCAGGCTACAGTACATTAATTGTGACATGCTCCAATCTACAGCCTTACAAATTATGAACTGGATTTGTAACCACCTACGGCTAGCTGAATCCTTACTCAAAGGGGTAATCTCACTGAATTCAATGAAGCTATAATTGTTCAGTAGTGTTTTTAAATATAGTATAGCTTAAATCTATGGATGTCTGAGACAATTCCGTCCTTAAAACTCAGTGAAACTAGAACGTAAACACCAGGATAATATTAACTCATTTTTCATCTGGAACCTAACAGAAAAATTAAATCCTGAAAAGGGGAAAATACTTTTTAAAAACATGTATCAGTCTTCATGTTCCATTATTTGTTATTGGGCAGTGCTGGGGGTGGCAGAAGTGGTGTTTCTGACCTGGTGCACAGAGACATGCATTATTTTACAGACTCTCTTGTCCTCAGACAAGGACCCCAAGTCTGCTGTAAGCTGTTACTGCAAAAGTATCTTGTATTACAACTTTCTACTTGCAATTCCTAGGTTGCAGATGTAAATGGTGAAGGAGTTAGATGCTTAATTTGCTTTTGCGAAACTTTCCCTTCAAGATTTCTGCACAGATCTAAAGCATGAGAGAGGCAGCTCCAGCAGGAATATATGGATGAACAAGAGCCTTCCTTGTTCCCCATCAGCTAGAAAAACTTCTTGTAAAAAAGAAGTGCTAAAATCTAAATGGGGTGGAAAAATTGTCAGTACCTCATTAAAACCGAAGCAGAAAATGTGACTTCTGGCTTTCTATAGTGGTCTTTTAAAACCAAAATGAAAATTTAACTTTGCACTTGAAACATTCTGCATGTTTTAATCTCCGTGAAGTTTTTCAGTGTGTTCAAAAGAAGCGTGAGTCCCTCACCACAAAGGCACTGTGGCAGGAAAGAACCAGAAGTATTTACACAATCAAGGGCTATTACTGTCACCTTTCAGAGCTTTTTATCTCTTTTCTCCTGGATCTATCAATTCTGCATTTTCAGATAGCATTGTCACTTTTAGCTCATCCCACCTACTGAAAAGCTGTTACGAAGCCCGTCATCCATATGGCCACCTTTTCAAGCAGATTGCATTCTGACTTCAAACACCCTGATCTTCATTCTTCAGCTCTCCCTCCTGGAACCAGTTTAATCTCTTATTCGCATGCCTCAGGTTTGCTGAATTCAGCATAAAGATGGATTTGCCATCAGAGAAACATTTCATACATTTATTTTGTGAGAGAAATTGGATGCAGTAGGAATAGGTTTTACACTGATACTCTTCCATGTGTCCTACAAGCCTAAGCATTGTCAGGGATGTGCCTTTGTAATGGATACCAAAGGAACTGGCATTGCTGTGTGTAGGATCTTGTTTTGAATTGAAATCAGCAAGAATGTTTGTTTGAAGTGTCATTATATGTTGGACATGTGGAAACAGATGACTTTGTAATGGAGAGACTCTCTCTTCCAAACAAATACTGAGAGCAAGGTTGGAAGAAAAGCTGGAAGGGAATTAGTACATTAAGAACCTTTAAGAACTGAAGCAGTGACTATCAATACTCCTTTTACGTTTGATTTTAGCTTAACATACAAATCAAAACATTAGATTCTACCCTCTTGTCTTGTTTAGACCCACACTGTAACTTAGCACCATGCAGCCATTCGCTCACCCCTGACTTTCCCCCACCTATGGGCAGGATGGGGAGGAGAATCAAAAGAATGTAAACCTCACGGGTTGAGATAAGAACAGTCCAATAACTAAAATAAAGTAAAATGTATGATAACAGACCATCAATAATAATAATAGGAAACAACAAGAGAAAAAAGGACAGCTCCGAAAACACAAGTGATGCACAATACAATTGCTCACCACCTGCCAGCTGATACCCAGCCTGACCTGAGCAGTGAGCGGTCCTTTTTGGACCCCCATTTTTTACACCGGGCATGATGTGCTGTGGTATGGAATACCCCTTTAGCTAGTTTGGGTCAGGTGTCCTGTCTCTGATTCCTGCTGGCTTCTTGTGCCCCTCCTCACTGGCAGAGCATGAGACTGAAAAGTACTTGATCAGAGTAAGCATTACTTAGCAACAACCTAAACCATCAGTGTGTACCCAGTGTTGTTCTCAGACTAAAGCCAAAACACAGCCCTGTGCCAGCTACTAGGAAGGGGAAAAATAACTGTTCCAGCTGAAACCAGGACAGCTCTCCAAGAGCTACTTAGAGATACCGAACTCCTCCTTTTCTTTCCTTCAAGTGCTACCTCTGCATCACTTCTCTCTCCTGAGGTGGGATGCAGAAACCAGAAGCCCCTTTATGTCTTTAATATGCAGGTAAGGTGCTGTATGAAAGCATCAAATTACTAATGCAGAGCTAAGAACGCGATATGATTCACTCATTCTTAGTCCTGCACAACTGTCTGATCAAGGTGATATTCAAGGAGAGCAGTTTTACAGTGTAACAATAATTTTTTTATGTAATTTTTTTCCAACATTTTGCATTTTAATACTGATGCTAAATTTTGCAGGACAAAGAATATATACTTTAAAAAACAAAGTGGTGAAAACAAATCATTCACCAAGTCTCCTTCATCTGTTATAAGGATCAGAATAAACTGAGAGCAGGCCTCACCAGATGGATGTGTGCCTCCATCTGACGATGCTCCTAGAATCATAGAATAGTTAAGGTTGTAATGGACCTTAAGATCATCCAGTTCCAACCCCCCTGCCATGGGCAGGGATGGCTTACCCTAGGCTCTGTCCAGCCTGGCCTTGAACACTGCCAGGGATGGAGCATTTACCACTTCTTTGGGCAATACCAAGTTAAGTGTATCATTGCTTGTGAGCTGTACAAAGCCTACACTGATCATTCATCATAATTCTAATATGCTTTTACAAAACAAAAGAAAGGAAAAAAGAAGCCAGTGTTTGGAACTGACAGAAAGTCCTCTTAAATAGCAGCCATTTGCTTTTAAAAGCATTATTTGAATTGACTGGTTTTCTGTCTGTAGAAGACTAGATAAATTATTCGGGATTTTGGTGCATGCTATTCTCATTTCTGCTTCTGATTAGAAAAAGCTCATATTAACTGGATGAGAATTATAAGGCAGGCAGGATTTAGGTATATTCTCCATAGAGAAGCCCACAGAAACCAAGAATCAATCTGTAGAACTGAAGTGAACTTTGACTCCACAAGTTTCTGAATGGCACAAGCCTGAATGAAAAATGTTCAGAGTATTTTGAACTGGTAGCAGTAAACCAGATGTAACTGCGGGTTATTCCTGACATTGAATATACATCTGATTTGGTACAGATTAAGGCTGGTTACACATGTTGAAGGATGACACTGGTATGGTTACGGATCAGATCAAAGCTATTCTGCAGCATCTGAATAGCAGTCAAAGTTATTTTTAAGAAGGATTATTCTGTCTCTAAAATCCATAAATTCTGTTTATGGTTTTGATTTTTATTTATCTCTAGTTAAAGACATAGTTTTCTTTTCCTTTTTTTTTTTTTTTTCTCCCCTTCTTAAACTGGTTTCATCTTGTTACGCTTAATGAAATTACAATCCTTTTTACTCCACATGTTTCAGATGCATGCATTTTCATGCTAATAGCCTGTGCGATGCTAAATAATCCATGCCAGACCTAGTACAGTTAATCTTTCCCTGTTTCTGACAGAATTAATGGTAAGAATCATTTTGCTACAGTTGAGTACAATTTCCTATCTGGGGATATAATTATTGTCTGACAAGATATTAAGCAAATATTGAATATTGCATTGAGAATGAAGCCTTCTAAACAGTTCCTAAATTTACATAAATCATATTAATTAATGAATTTTCTGCTAACAATGCATGTGCAGCAGTGTTCAGTGTAAAACTTTCCAGTCTGGTAGCATCTTGGCAGTAGCATAGTGGGAACTCTCAAAATACAGCAAACAAATCCAGGATCCTCAGTCAATTGCAGCAAACTGGATCAGAGAGCAGGAGCTCTCCCTGCCCTCATGGCCATTCCAGCCAGGTATCTGGCTCTTCAGCCTGAGCTGGCAGAGAACAGACGCATCGGGAATCTCAGATATTATTTTATAATCCCCAGGGATTTCAGAGTCCCTGCGATGGATTTGTAACACGGTGGTTCTTGTTTAATAGTGAGCATAAGAGTATGATTTCCTTTGCAAATATTTAGCATTTCTGTTGCAATTGTATGTATGAGGACCCTCAAAGGTACTAAGCTCCCTTCGTTCCCAGGAAGAGGCATGCAAGCCATATCAGGTTAGGGAGAGTAACACAAATAGAGCCTCTAAGTATTTGTTAGGATATCACTATGCAGCTCTCATTGGTGCTGTGGTGTAGCCACAGGACTGTTCCCCTACAGCCCATTTTAGAATTTAGGAACATCTAGATAGATGATCAAAAGGTAAATTGAGCAGAGAAAGTTTGCTTCTTTTTATCTGTATGTGCTGTAGCGTATAGGGAAACAGAGGGAAACAAGGACTGGAGGTTTTATTATCACAGTGGGACAAAAGTTTCTCAAAGCTTCCATCCTCCTTACCTTTAACATCTTTCCTTGTATGGTTTATATCCTTGAAACAGACTGTAGAGTTTGAAAATGCCATCTGACCAGGGGTGAATTTACTACGTTATCAATAGCTGAAGCCTATTGGCCATCCAGAACCCACAGGAGTGGTGCCGTGCTGCCAGACCAGCTCTCATCTCATTCTTTTAAACAGAGGCTGTCTTTGGAAAAAGGAGGTGCATCTGCCCAATCCACTCTGCTTCAGTGACCCCCAGCTTCCCAGAGCCGACAGGCAATACAAGGAACTAGTTAGATCAGAGCTTCTTTGAACTCTAAGCCTTCAGCATAAACCAGCACACTAGAGCAGATGATACCTTTGTTTAGAGCAATTCTTTGTGCCATAACATGGAGCATGGCAGTAATGTCTTAGGGGTTTTTCACAGTTATGTGCTCCCAACTTAGAGTTTTGAACATAGTATCTACCCATCTATGTCAGTAACCTTTCTTCTTGGGGGGTTCTTTTTATCCAACCTATATCCCTTTTGTTTCAGGATCGGCTTTTAATTCTCTGGTTTCAGTTTCTAATTGATGCCTCTATGTCTCTGATCTTTCCTTTAACTACCTGGGTATTCCCCTCTTATTCTGAGACCCAATGTAATAATATCATTTGCTTGTCATCTGATACTGTCCTGTGTTTCAGGATTTGTGCTAAATGAGTTGGGGACTGGACCCATTTTCCTGGGGTTAGTTGTGTGTGATTGAGCTTAAAAGGCAGTTTAAAGGACTCTGTCCATTCTTATGCTCCTAACAGTATACACAACACTCTCCTCCAATCTGGATTGCCTGGGTAATTTTTTTGCATGGATTAGTATGTTTGTGTGCTTTAAAACTGGCTGACAGGCAGGAAGATTAGGTTCAGGAGGGTTTCCTGGTGCGGTTACTGATAACGCTTGTGGAACCAAAACAGTTCTGAGCTTTTAGAAAACGTTTTCTCTGGTTCTGTTTTTGCTTCCTTGAAGTTCTGGGAGAGCAAGAAACCAATTAACAAAAAAAACCCCTTGCCTCCTTTTAATCAAAAGCGCGGTGATCTGGAACTGCTTCTGAGAAGGAGGAGGGAGACTCATTTAACTTTTACATAATCATTGTTTTTCAGTGATCTCTCTGTATGAGGAGGTGAAAGAGTAGAGTCAATTCTGCACTAAAGATACAGGCATCAAACATGGCTCTTCAAATACGTTCTTCTCTTTAAAACACTTCATTGATCCCAAAATCGGCAGGCAGCTGCAAAGCTTATATTCACACAAGTGTGTGTTGTCATTACTTTTCTCTATTGGACTTCTTCCTGCCGCTGGTTTTTGTGGGTGTTTTTGTGGTGTTTTTGTATTGTGCACTGAAGCATCCAGTACTTTGGAGCCCTTTGAGAGTGAATAAAGAGATAGCAGGCAATAAAAATACCAGTTGTTTTGATAATTGGACAAAAAAGTCAACTCCAACCCCCCAATAAAACCCAAACAAACAAACAAGAACCAACAGTGTGAGGTAGCTGCCAATCTATGGCAGTTCTTCAAGTGAGGTCTGATTCAGGCTTGTGTCATATAAAGAGGGATTGTCTTATTCAAAATTAATAAACCAGACTGATGCTGGTTTTGAACTCTCTGAACTGTCAAGTAGAGTTGGATCCCATCAAGTTGGATGGGAAGACTGAGAAAGAAGAAAATCAAATAATAAGGTAATTAATGTCTGTGTTCTGGTGTCGTCTTAGCAACACAATGTTTCTAGAGTATGAGCTGTGGAACTTCTCTGCAAAAGATCAATGGATTACCTTTTCTTGTCATCCTACTTCAGGAACGAGTGTCTATTATCTGTCCACTTGGAAAGACAGAACAATGCTTTCTCCTCACACAGCATATGCTCAGTTGGAAGTGGATAGTGACTGTCACTGACTACAGGGACTGTGGTGACAGTTCATCCTCCAGTCAAACAAATACATCCATTTGTTCTGGAGGAGTGAAAGGTTAAATGGGTGCCTGGAAACACCTATAAGAAAAGGATGGGCCCATCAAAAGTAGTGAATTGGCCTTAGCTCAGGTCATCTGGAAAGTAAGAAGAGTACAAAAGGGATTACCATGACTACATTTCAAGCTGATATAAAACCCAGCTACTTTAAAATTACTCTGAAAGGGGTATGTCAGCCAGAGCTGGTATGAAAATTTTGAGCATATTGGAGGCAAAAATGTTTTCTCTGGTGCCTCCCTGAAATTTATCCGATACCATTTGAAGAAACATTGAAGCCTACATGCAGCAAAGCTACTTGTAAAACTTTTAAGGGACTTCATTATTAGCCTTATAACTGCACTTCCCCTTCTCTTCTTTCCTCCTTTTGCCTCGTAACATTGATGTATCTTTCTCTAAAGTCATTCTCTGTCTGGTAGAAGGTTTGGAGATGAAAAATATGCCTGCTAGAAAGTTTTCTATGGGAAAAGATGAACTTCAGGATTTTTAGTTAGAAGAATGGAAAGAAGCAGTTCCACAGAATCCCATTGCTCCAGATAGCAGAGCAATGAAATACAGGAAACACCAAGGTGTGCTGGTGCACGCCTCAACTGCAGAGGGACAGCAAGGGGGCTCTGGAAGCAGAGTGGAGAGGTGAAGGAACTTGACAATCTATTTCTTCCAGTTAACACAGTTCGTAACATTTTATTCTCTCAAAGACATTGCCATTTGTGTTTTCTGTCTGATTTAGGGTAAGAACTAGTGATGAAATAAACTTTCTGAAGGCAAGATCTCTGGTTTTCTGCAGTCTCCGATTCTGATGGTCTTCAATGACACAGTCCCACATTTATTTGTTTTCTGAGGTGTCCTGGCTCATTTGGTGCGGAAAAGCAGCAGTGAATGAAACAAGATAGTCCTGTGGAAT
>JBCJKH010048140.1:8231-27161 GCA_039877255.1 Loriculus beryllinus | reverse complement strand
GGAATCTGTCTCTGCTTTAAGACTGAAACAAGCTTTAGGTTAACTACAGGGTGGACAGTGTATATCTTTTAGCAGTGCAGATAGGTCAGAGCCTAATCACTACATCTCCTGACTACTGGTACTGTAATAGATTTCTTAAAAATACAGCATAGACAAACTATATATCTAAATATAATCATTTAAGAGTCATATTGATTCAATTGGTTCACAGTTTGGCTGATCAGGCACATCATAAGCTTGTTTTGAAAGATTAGAAAATACTTATTTCATCTTCAGGTCAGACTGAGGCAGAGCTGTGTCTGAACACTGAGGAGTGTATAAACACGGAACGCACACCCCTCAGATCTCCCAGGTTCTCTACCATTAACTTCAACACTCTGAGCTGATGTCATTTTCCTGCATAAAAGGCTGAGGTGTGTTTTTTGCACGAGCCATGTTTTATGGTCTCCATGAGAAACTCTGGGAAAAATAGCTTTGCCTAGTATTGCTTATAATCCCTTGCCTGTTTTGCCAATGAATGTATTGAGGAACACAGAATGCAGAGCAAAGTAGCAGAAGGATGTAAATCCTTGAAAAGATAAAATTGAAGAAAGAAGTTTTCAAGTGGCTTTTAAACTCAGGTCTCCAAAACTCATGAGTAATGGGCAATAGTCTGTCAGCAGAGCATACGTGTGTGCTGAGAATAGAAGAACCAGCAGTTCCTCGGAAGAGAGAATGCAAAATATCTTAGGAAGGAGATCACCAAACCTCCTCCCAGAGTTTGCATGATCAGACTGTAAAGACAGAGCTAGACCTATTAAAGTCAGTAAGAGCATTATCCTTGGGATTCATCCGCAGCATTTATTCCCCTCTTGAGACTTTGGTTTTAGGAAGGGAGCAGTAGTGGATTTTATAGAAGGAAAATGTGGAAACATGGGGAGTTCAAGATATGCTGCCTACAGGGGTTAGAGCAGTAATGCACTAAAGTAACTACAGAAGGAAACAAACGTCTAGAAGCAAAATAACATAAAAGCAGAACTGAAAAAGAGGTAATAAGATGAAGGGGTTGCAGTTCTGGATTTGGGTATTTCCTTGTCAGTCTCCTTCTTGCTAAATGCATAATTACCATCCTTGCAGACTGAATTGTGTTAATCAAAAAGAGGTGGTGGTTAGCAGCAGCTCAGCAGTTTTTATAAATAGAGGTTTAGATATTAAATGGCAATTAAAGGCTCTTAAAAAGTAAATTTCCAAGTGATGAACTCAGCCTCATGAGGTCTGGAAGGAAAATAGTAAAGCTGGATTCAGCCACAAACCACTGACTATAAATAAGCTACTGGCAGCATGTCTGCTTCCTAAAATACCATATTAACACCCTGTCTTTAACTTGTCCATCATGGAAGAAACTCACCGAGAGCTACAAAAAAATACTGAGAACTCTCTCTCAGCTTCTGAAACCAGCAAATCTGGAGAATGCCTGATTTTAATGGGGCTATAGCTAGCCAACTAAAACCTGGGTTATTCTCTTAAGTTTCGTTGCTGCCTTTATATCTTTAAGCTTAAATCACCTGAGCAGTCTTGACAAGTTTTGAGTCATGGTCTATTAAAAAGCTAGCCTAATATATGGCTGATAGCAGTGACTGACAACCAAGAAGAGGGAGAACTAGCCCTTCCAGAACAGCTAAGCCCAGATGAGGGTCCTGGAGGTCCTGGAGTGACTGTAGATGCCTTTATAGTGTGACATTTATGGCTTCTCAGTGCTTGTCTATCTATTTTTACAGACTGAATGAGATAGAGTGTCTGTGACCAGTTGCTGGTCAGGACCCCACAATTCGGGGAGCCTGTGTGACTGTCCTGTAATATTGCAGTTGAGTCTTTTTTCTCCCAGAGGCAGAGGAAAGAGGTGAAGCCATGGTTCTCTGATGCTTCGTGCTTGTCTTGGGTCCTGGCTTCATCCCACCTTCCCTCTGTCTCATAGCTGAAGTTCCTATACTGAAAACCTCGTTTTTCTGTCACCAGAGTACCCTGGAGTCTCATAATGTTCATCTTGTATACAATTTATGCATACATATTCACTACCTGATTGGAAATAGAGAGAAATAAGCATTCTGATATTTAATTGCTGGTGGTGTTAGAAAGGGCTACTCTCATGGCCCTGGAAATAGAAGGCCTCTGTTGCGGCACTGAGTCAGGATGAGGGAGAAGGTGGGTCAGTGTTTCTGTACCATCACCTGCACACTTTGCAGAGGTGCTGTTTTATTTCCCATTATAGAGAAACTGTATTAGAAGATGATAATTTGATATGAAGGCAAGCTTTGTCCTTTAGGATATGGATTAAGATCACCAATTTATTTCTATGTTGGGCATTCAACAGATCTTGGAATCACAGTGTAATGATTTAATCCTATCTGAACTTCCCTGTGTCACCTGATCACCTTCCTCGTCCCTGTAGAACACACCTCATTTAAATGTAATCTATTTTCTTCTTACTGCAGATTTTCATTATCTTTATCTGCCCTGAAGTGTGAAATGGTAATAGCATTGCTTATATAGCTCCGTTCATTTTCAAAGCATTTTACAAACATTAGCTAATTAATGGAGAAGGCAGAGCATCAAATAATGATTTTTTTCAATCTATTGGTGAACTGATATAGCCGTAATATGATTAGTTCACTACCTGAGGAGTTCAGAGGTGGACTCTCATTTAAAGTGCTGACCAATTTGATGGTCACTGATGATGACAGGGAGAAGATAAATCAGTTTGTTTCTCCTACATGAGGCCCATTTTTTTCAATTGAATTCATACTTCAAGCCTCCATTTAAAACTAGTTCTCTTGAATGGGATGCCAGAAGCACAATGTACTGATTTTCACAGAAATTAAGATCCACACAGTTATTTCCAAATCATCAAAATCTATGGATTTGACATTTCAGCTGAAAAAATAATTTCATACAATTTTGAAAGCCATTTTTGTGCAATTTCATGCTCTACAAAAAAAATCCATTTGGATACAGGACTATGACTCTTTGTGCAAACATCTCACATATTGGTTAATAATGATGGTTCAGTCTGGGATTTTCCATCTTCATTTTCATTGACCACCTACCATCATTTGCTGCTGAGGAGAAACTGCCAATTTACAACCAAAGTTAAGGGACACTTGATCCAAGTGAACTAAACTGGAGCTGGGGGGGAACTATTAGTGCTATGACACAGCAGTAAACAAGTGTTCTCTAAACTTCCCTTTTAAAATATTTATTCTCTGATTTGTGATGTAGTAGGAGGAAGACTGAAGATTATCAAGCTGTGTTTCTTGTAGTGGATGTATATATATATATATATATGTATTCAGGGGAAACTGAAGGACATGGGATATCAGCAACTGGAATGCGCAACCTTTTGTCTCCCAGTGTCACAACATGTCTGTACTGGTTAACAAGGGCTGGTTAGCAGTGAAGTCTTGTTCTTAGTCCAGAGGTAATTGTACTGGAGATAAATTTGCACCCTATTTGAATGTGTATCCAGAACAGCCAAAGTCTGAACAGATCATGGAAAAGAGATGAATCATTCTGATAGTATAAGAATAGTGGGAAAGAACCACTTACTAAGTCTTTAAGGAAAACCAAACCCCAAACCACATTTGGTTTGGATTGCGGTGTGGGTTCCCATTACTCATGACTGCTGGCAACTGTTGGCAGTGTCTAAACTGCAAAAGCAGGGGGGAGGTTAGCATAAATTATTCCTTATTCAAGTGCAATTACTCTCTGAACAGCATTCTTTTCAGGAAGTGGCAGTAGGTATGGGCAGTGTGGGCATCAAATGAGTCAGAGCCACACTACCTGCTTTACCTAATACAGAGAGCACTGGAAAGCCAAGATCAGGCTTTGTAAGATGGCAACTGCTGCTAAGGAAGGGGCTTCTCCCCAAGGTAGCAGTTGCTGATCCTTGTTCACTCACCCTCTTCCTTGGCCATCCCAGGAACTTTCCAGGGACCTTCTTCCCCTTTTTCTCTCTCAGCTCTATCCCTTCTCACTTTTATATTCTTCCTGTGAATGGAGCAGGATGGTTCTGGCCTTCATCCTCAGGGTTGCAAACCCCTATCTTGCCAATAGGATCACAAAAGCTTGAGCCAGCTTCAGTTATTCATTAGTTGCTCCCTGTCAGTCTGCTTTTAAAAAGAATCAGTCCTCCATCCAAGGACCAGGAGCTGTACCGTGTGGTTTGGGTGACCAAACGCACAACAAAGATCAAGGGCATGCTGGTGAATCGGAATTATTTAACAAATGTTTGTGAATAGAGAGTATCTTTGAAGGCGCGGTTCTTGTTAACTGTTCATCATCAGTAAAAGGAACCTGATTTATGATGACTTGTCTCTGTGTAAGCCCTTGGGAGGGGCAGTCCTTGTTTTGTCTCTATTGCCTATCATTAGATTTCGTCCTTTGTGACAGTATATCCACCATATTACCAGGAGACTGTAGCTGCAGGCAAAACCAGGTTTAGGAATAAATCTTTCTACTGCTTCAGAATTGCTGTGGTAATGGATAGAAGTTTGAAACAAGGATAAGTTTGAGTCAAAGAGATTATTTCCAAAACCTACCCAGAAAACGTCTCTAAATTCTGTTTAATCCAGACAGGGAAAGAGGGGAGGGAAGGGGAGAGGGAAGAGGCTTCTGGGTTTAATTTGGTTCTCGATTGATTTGCAAATTGCTTGGCAAACAAGTTTGTGTATATTAATTACATTTCTAATGAAAAATATTTGCAGATGCACCTGTTTGCATGGCAAAGTATAGACTGGGCTTGCAAAGCTAATATAAGTCCTGTAGTAACTGTTGACTCAACCGTTTTGATAGAATACGTATTGCTGGGGGAGCAGATGCTGTCACATAATTGTTTTGCTGCTATTGGGCTGTACAAGACACAGTGGCTAGAGCTGGTTGTTGGTGGGGATCCCAGGATTGAAGAGGCCTGTATGAGTGTAGATGACAGTGGAAACACCCCATAGTAGCCCAACAGAGTCATGTGAGGGACTAACTGAAAGATAGATGTTGATAGAAGTCTGAAGTTTACGTATGCAAAGACTTGCCAGGTGTATTTGCTTGCTGTTTTACAGGGGTTTACCAGAGAACGGTGTTCTGAAATGTGTCTTCAGTGTTGATTCAGCTAATACTGGACTTGTTCTTTTATTGGCAAAATGGCCCATGTGATCCCCACAGAAAGAAGCTGACAGTGTCAACCATATTGATCAAATCCTGAGCCTAGGCACAATTTAGACGATGGGTAGGACATTGTGCAGCTACTGTTTGTTCCTCCAGGTATCTCTGAGCCATATACTTTTTTATACTGGTATGGTATGCTTTGAGTTTTGCAAACTACTCCTGGTTTTGTTACTTAAGAGAAATTTTGAAGTAAAATGCTTAAATTAATCTTCACTGTTTATTTCTGCTTCATTATTTAAAGTGTTTATTCAGTAGCACAATTTAGTCTTCACTAAGCTTGTAATGCATCTTGTATAGAATTGCCAGAACTAAAATATAACATTAGCAAATGTAATGCTAAATGGTGCTTGGTAGTGGTTGAAATTATAGTTTAGATCCTGCGAGTATGAAAGCATCATGAGATCCTTTGCACTTGGATGTGGGGTTTGGAATTCATATTAATGTTGATGAAATATGTGCTCAGGCATCTGGGAGAAAATACGCACCACGCAAACTGAATGTCTCATAGCTGTGCTTCACCACAATGCGTAGTGCTGAAATGGTCCCCACCTGGTGCAAGGCTCACTCAAGGCACAGTAATTATAGTAATTAATAGCATTGTAAAGCACTCTTTATGTTTACTATGTGTAATTGCCAAGGATGTGTCTTTTTAAAATGCTTTGAGCTGCGTTCTCTGACAGGATGCACAAGGGCTGTCAGGTGGGGTTTTTTCTAATTGAGGAAAAGAAATCAGTTATCCAAGTGAAAAACCTTAGCAATAGTGGAGCCATAGTTCATGCAGAGTAGGGACTTGCTCCCTCAGGAGTGACACTGACTGGTTTTCAGCGTGTTTGCTTGTGTAGTAAGGTACTGTTTCAACACCTGGACAAGGCTGTAACAAGCAGTGGTGGTAAGTGATGTACAAAGCTCAGATTGTGCTTACAGGGATAGCCTGCGCTCTCAAAGTATCAGTCTCTGACAAGTAAGCATCCTGTTTTCTTTGTGGCAGGCTTGTATGCTCCCTACAGGAATGCACTGCAAGAAACTGGCCGGTTTTCTGCAGTTTAATGGGTAACATTGAATGAATGCAAGAAGAACAAAGGAAATGTCTAGGAATGAGAAAGACTTTTGGTTGAACAAATGGATTTCACCTCTGCAAAATCAGAAACATCGTGATTTTCTGTAACATTTAAATTACTAAATAACGCACAGAAAAAGAAGTAAAACCAGCTTTGTGAAGAATATATGAAATTATTTACGGCAGATATCCCAAAACCCAGGAGGCTTATGAGGAGACAAGCAGTGAATTAATATGGGAAGCACAAAACCCCCTTTCTTAAGTAGTTGCAAGACAGCTGATCTTGAAAGACAGGACAGAAGGTCAGGGTGCAACAAAACATAGTTTAGAAAATAGTACAGATGTTAACTAAAGAAAGTAGTTGTTAAAAGGAAATTAAAAATGAAAATGATAAAATCCTAGTAATACATACTCCTGGGGTCTAGATCCATCACTGTATTAGCTCCTTCTCGTGGTGGGTGAAAAGTTGTTTCATTGCACCCAAATCCAGGGTGCCAAGCATCAAAATGCACCCTAATATTTCTTGATATTTGAAGTCTGTTATCTGTAACAGAGTACTGATAACATCAATGTTCATTTTTACAGGTACTGAAGACTAAGCCCTCAGCATGCAGTCAAAGCACCAGAACCTGACTGACTCACAAGGAGATGCTCTGTGCTTAGTGGCTGAAGACTCAGCTTTAAGCAGGTAGGTTTAGTTAAGAACTAAATCATTAAATTAACCATATAAGACATACAGAGATTAGCACCACACAGATGTTATACCAGAGGTACTCATCCGACTTCAGACAAAAGACTGCTAGTTTTCATGTGATTGTAACTGGTTAAAAGAGAAACTATTGTGTGGTGGTGAAGAGACCAGACTGTAGAGCACAGATGAGAAATCCAGCTGCTTGTGCGATCAGAAAAGCCAGCCTTCGGTAGCTGCAGATCTGTGTGGAAGCAGTGATTTGCTGCCTGTTGCTCTGCAGAGGACAGCTGTCAGATTAGAAGGACTGACTGCTGCAAATGAAGTCATTAGATCTGTTCAGTGCAGTCACCTCTGACACCATTCTCTGCAAGTTTTATCAAACATTCATTTCCACAGTGGTGTATATATTCATCTGTGCTGGAGGGAGCCAGCAGCCCATTCAGAGTCTATAGTTTCAGTGTGCACTGAGTCTGAAGTTACTTTATTTTGTTGCTTGTTTTGGGGTGGGTTTGGTGTTGGGGATTTGTGTGTGTGATTGTTGTTCCTCAGAGGACAAAATCTGGCTCAGCTAATGTGGGTGTTAATATGTGGAAAGAGTTAGTCTGGAAATCGCCATGTAGGCTGACAGACTAAGATCCCTTTTGTTCTGCTCTACCTCTGGTTTAATATTCGCATCTCACTGGAAACCCAAACGCAAATAACGAGGAGGCAAATGGCGAACCCACTTGTGCCAGTATTTCCATTTTCTGATGGTTTCTCAAGCAGGACTTTCCATGGCTGTGTTTGCAGTTCAAATAAAACCGTAAGAAATAATGCAAGTATACAGAAGTGCTAAAAAATGATGGTCAACGAATAAGGGCTCAGCATGTATGCATTTTAATGAGTTGTTAATTGAGAGCTGAGTGATGGTAAACAGAGAGCTAGAAACTGGAAGCCATTAAATGCTGGGCTCTCTAATACAGAATAAGAACCAGTTCAGTTCTAGTTTTTCCTACTTCAGGCTGTGTTACAGTTGTATGGCTGGAACATTTGTCATTTATTTACTAAGAGCTATCAATCCAAGTTCAAAAACCCCAGCTGGGTAGTATCTAACTGCTGAGGCAGGACGGCTCACATATTTACATATAGAAAATGAAGGAAGCCAAATATTCATTCTGGCCATGTCCCTTCATTAAAGCCTCCAGTTAAACTGAAAGTTTGTCTAGTGCTATGTTCCTGAATCGCATCACAAAACACTGAAGTGACTTCCTAGCTTTCCTTTTTCTTCCTGAAAGTGTGGCAACATGATACTTCCCTATTTTGAGTGCATCAACCAAGGAGGAAGTCATATGAAAGGCTCTCAGAAGTGCTACTTTATCTCCATACTCACTATTCAGGCTTGAAAGTGAACCCTTTTTTGGCTGCTTCACAAATGAAATATTTAAAGACATGCCTTTGATTTCCTCCTTTGAATAGAAAACAGAAGCAGTGTTTCTAGGAAGCTAAATCACTTTTTACTCTGATACTTCTTTAAGCTCACAGAGACTTGTGTCTATCTCAGTTTTCAAAATGCTGCAAGAGGTTTTAGTTTTGTAATTCCTGTTTTACTGAATCCCTTATTCCCTGCTTGGAAATGTCATAAAGCTGGAATGTCAGTCCTGTGACAGCTGGGAATATTCTTGTGCCTTTTTTTTCCTGCAAAACTAGCATGCGTGTAACTAATGGGCGTATTTTTAAAGTGCCTTTCATCTACATCTGGAACTTGAAGGGAAGCATTAGGGCTTTCTGCAGGGGGTAGTTATTTTTACCGAAGTGTAACTCTATCACATCTGCTCATCTGGTGACAAAACTGACCTATAGGATGTGCAGCTGTTAAAGGGCTGCATGAATGGGCACTTGCCTTGTGATTAAATGAACGGGAATCCCTGAGTGGCAGAAAGCCAGCATCAGTATTTTACCTACACATGCTCCTTGGTGATAATACTCTGAAGAAGAAACCATAGCCAAAATAAGCATATAAATCTTTGCAGATTTATTGTCTGCCCATACTAACTGACTAGAGCAATTCAAAACTCTTCTGTTCATAGGAAAGCCAAGCTGCCCTTCTGCATGGCCATTAATTAGACAGAGCGCAATATGCCATGTGATGTTAGGATCAGCTGTGTCCTGTTATTCTGTCCCAAGCATGAGCAGCTCGAAAAACAGCTACTTTCAGCCTGAACAAAAGTGCCACAATGCCACTGGACAGGCTGTGTTTCATGTAAGCCCATTGCAACTGGAAGACATCCAAGACCCACAGCATTTACTGCTCAGATGGCTACTCAGTATGGTTTGGCTCTCTCTAAACCACAGCTCTCCAATAGAGCACCTGAATTTCCCTCAGCTCCACTCAGAATTGCTCAGCTGCCATCCTGCTCAGGGTCAAAGCTCCCACGGAGCACCACATAAGTTGGTGATCTAGTATCAGGGAACTTCAAGGTTCAACATGATACAGAACAGCTGCAGATATTCTGTCCATTGAACTTTTCACATCCATTTCCATGAAAACCCATTAACATTTCACCTACGACATGCAAAAACCTGGCATGCCAGGATCTGCTCTGGGGAAGAAAGGGATGAGCAACAATAGATTTCACCTTTCAAAAATGGGGGAAAAAGATGTCCATGAAACATGGTAAAATAATAATTACATGGAAGTGGTGTGTAAATTATAATGTCTGACTGAATACCTTCTTTAAGTGGAGATTCTACTACTATGATAACAGACAAAAAGCCTAATATATTCTGACTAATCAGGATTGATGTTAATTAAAGAAGAGTTCAAGATAATGACTTCTCATTACTATGTGATAGCTAGAAATAGATTGTTCTACCTCTAGGTAAAATAAGCAATTAGATCACTTCTGTTTTTAAGGACTTCTTTTTCAAAACCTCTTATCTCATTGTCTGTTCTTTTCCTGTTGTCAAAATATTCATATGTACATGTTGGGTTTTTTCGCTGCTCATCTTGATGGACCTTTTTTTAGTGGTTCTCAGACTGCATTTATTCTTTCACTTTAGTGAATTTATTTTTTCCTGTTGCTGTAAGGATAGCACATCTTATTGGTTAAAAAAATTAAACCCAGAGACACTAAGAATAAGCCCTTGGGTTATACATTGGAAAATACGGACAATATGCAATAGAGGCAGAGTTGAATCCTTCGCTGAAGTGGTAGGGTTTTCTTTAGAAAAGGAAAAAACCCTTCAATTTTGTATTTCTAGTCATTTAGCTTCCCTGATAGAATCCTGGAATGCTAAAAACTCCATTTGGAAGGTGTTTCTGCAGAGAGCAAAAAGCAAGGTGATAAAAGGCCTCTGAAAAATCACTGGCTTTCCAATCCTTTCTTAAACCCACTATGAACAGTGGTTTCAGTATCATCACTTCCATTTCTCACTCCTGAGTGTATAAGGAAACCAACAGCCTCTCCACACCCTGGTGCTTATGACCTGGCCCTGACTTCCTCAGAAAGGAAAACAAGAGTCTTTGTTTCAGTTACAAACCAATTTTTTCTTCTCTTTTTTCCCCTGTGTTATTCCTCTCTTGAACACTAGATTTTTAAAAGCTCAAGAACTGAAGGTATTGAACTAGGAGGGCTGTGTCATCATGAACTTGTAGCTATCCTTAAGGATCAAAGGACATTGGTTTAAATTCCGGCTTTCTATGTGCCGTTTGTGAGAGCGATTACCCAGGACAGGGCTGGTCCAGGGGCACTATGAAATCCACTCCTGTGGAACTGAGATGTTGTCCTTTTGCAAGAAACAGTTTTAAATGGTGGCTGGTGATAGCTAAGGTTTAAGAAGTACTTTCTGTAAGTATGTGCAGTCATTAGAGCAGTGCAAAGCCAAAGACAGCTGAAATCTCATTGGGCAGGAGGCTTCACTGAAAACCGGGCTTAGGAGCCTTTTTGAACATCCAGTTCAAGATGTGAACAGGTAGGATGAAGTGGAAAGAAGCAGAGCTGAATTGTGTGTAAACACAGACTTTCTTGGTGGCTGAATACTTGTAATGAGACTACAAGGCTTTCCAGGTCACTGTTAACGCTGCAGCATACAGTGGCTTTGTTTAAGACTTCCTTTGAAACCTGAGATTTATTCAAATCCGGAAATACCAGGTGACACTTAAAGTTCACAGATACATGTCAAATACAGCAAAAGGCGGTCTTTTGCAGTGCACAAGAAAACAAAAAAAGCGGAACAGCAAACACTGAATAGCACAGGATCACAGGATCGTTAGGATTGGAAAGGTCCTTAAGATCATCCAGTTCCAAACCCCCTGCCGTGGGCAGGGACAGAGGTTTTACGGCACGGTTCGGCACGACTCGGCACGGGGGAGAACCGGGGCACCGAGGGGGTCTGGGTCAGCCGGGCAGCGGGAGGGGGCAGTGGCGGCGGGGCAGGGCTGCTGTTCCCGCATGCAGCAGCACCGTGTCCCCTCCCCATCCCTCCCGACGGAGCACTCGTGTTCCCGGGGCCGCTCAGGGTCACGGTCCCCAACGGCACCAGGAGCCCCTGCCCTGGCTGCTGGGTACCAGTACCCAGCGGAGCCGGGCGCTCCTGTTAGCACCTCCCAGCCCCATGGCAGCAGCGTTCCGGGGAGAGGATTTGGTATTTGATGGAATTCGGGCTTTGGATGACGGGGGGGCTCTTGAATTTTGGAATTGCTGAACAAGGGAATTCTCTTCTGGCAAATCTGAGCTTCAAGGAATATTCTCCTGCCATCTGGGGAGCCTTCTGCTTGCACACACCCCCTGCCGAGCCAAAACACAGCCATTCAGCCCAAGAGGATTCCCACCTTTGGAATGATGGCTCAGAAACATCTGATTTTAACAATGATCTGCCTGGAAAGCAAGAAGAAAACCCAGTTTAGCCCAGACAAACCCGGCTCCATTTACCCCAGTTCAGCTCGGTTTAGCCCAGTTCAGCCCAGCTTAGCCCAGTTAAACCAAGTTTAGCCCAGTTAAGCTCGGTTTAGCCCAGTTAAGTCCAGTTAGCCAGTTCAGACCAATGTAGCTCAGCCCAGCACATTTGGACCACTTCAGACTAGTTCAGCCCAGTTTAGCCCTGTTCAGCCCAGTTTATCTAGGTTCAGACACTTTACCCCAGTTCAACCCAGACCAGTTTAGCCCTGTCCAACCCATTCCAACTCATCCCAGCCCGTTTAGCCCAGCACAGCCAACTTTAGCACAGCCCATTCCAGTTTAGCCCTGTCCAGACCAATTTAGCTCAGCTCAGTTTTGCCCAGTTTAGCCCAGTTCAGACCAGCCAAACCCAATTTAGCCCAGCCCATTTTAGCCCGATTCAGACCTGTCCAGACCAATTCAGCACAGTTGAGCACAGTTTAGCCCAATTCAGACCTCTCCAGACCAATTCAACACAGTTCAGCAGGGTTTAGCCCAATTCAGACCAGTCCAGCACAGCTTAGCCCACTGCAGCCCAGTTTAGCCCAGTTCAGCCTACTTTAGCCGAATTCAGCCCAGTTTAGCCCTGTCCAGACCAATTTAGCCCAGCTCAGCCCTTTTTAGACCAGTTCAGACCAGCCCAACCCAGCCTAGCCCAGTTTAGCCCAATTCAGACCTGTCCAGACCAATTCACCACAGTTTGGCAGGGTTTAGCCCGGTTCAGACCAGTCCAGCACACCTTAGCCCTGTTGAGCCCAGTTTAGCCCACTTCAGCCCAGCCCAGTTTAGACCAGTTCAGCCTACTTTAGCCCAGTTAGATCTGTCCAGACCGGTTTAGCACAGTTAAACCCAATTTAGCCCAATCCAGCCCAGTTTAGCCCAACGCAGCCCAGCCCAGTACAGTTCAGCCCACTTTAGCCCTTCCCAGCCCAATGTAGCACAGTTTAGGCCAGCTCAGTCCAACCCAGTTTAGCCCAGTCCAGCTTATCCCAGCCCAATTTAACCCAGTTCAGCCCAGTTTATAGCCCAGCTCATTCCAGCTCAGCCCAGAAAAGCTGAGCCCAGTTTAGCACAATTCAGCCCGGTTTAGCTCAGCCCAGCCCAGCCAAGACCTGATCAGCCAATTCAAGCCCAGTTCAGCCCAGTTCGGCCCAGCCCAGCAAAATTTACTCCAATTCAGCCCAGCCCCATTTAGACAAGTTCAGATCTGTCCAGCCCAGTTAGGCCCAGTTCAGCCACTCCACCTCAGTTTATCCCAAGTTGGCCCAGTTCAGCCCAGTTTAGCCCAGTTCAGCCCAGTTTAGCCCAGTTCAGCAGGATTCAGCCCAGTCCAGCCCAGTTTAGCCCTTCCCAGACCAACCCAGCTCATTTTAGCCCAGCCCAGTCCATTTTAGCCCAGCCAACTTGAGCCAATTCAGCACAGTTTATCCCAATTCAAACCAGTTTAACCCAGTTTACCACAGTTCAGCCCAGTCCAGCCCAGTTTAGTCCACCCAAGCAAAGCCCAGCTCAGTTTAACCCAGTTCAGCCCAGTTCAGACCTGTCCACCCCAGTCCAGCCCAACTAAGCCCAGCCAAGCCCAGCCAACAACAGTTTAGCCCAGCCCAGTCTCATTTAGCCCAGTTAAGCCTAGTTTGTCCCAGTTCAGACCAGTCCAGCCCAGTTTAGCCCAGTCCAGTGTAATTAAGCCCATCCAAGAGCAGTTTAGCCCAGTCCAGCCCATTTTAGCTCAGTCCAGCCCAGTTTAGCCCAGTACAGCCCAACTAAGCCCAGCCATGAACAGTTCAGCCCAGTTTGGTGCAGCCCAGCCCAGCTCAGTTTAGCACAGATTAGCCCAGGTCAGCCCAGTCCAGCCCAGCTCTGTCCAGCCCACTTTAGCCCACTTAAGGCCAGTCTATTTAGCACACTCCAGCCCAGTTTAGCCCAGTTCAGCTCCTTTTAGACTTGTCCAGCCAGGCTCAGACAGGTCCAGCCCAGTTCAGACCAATGGAGCCAAGGCCAGCCCAGTTTAGCCTAGCCCATCCCAGTTTAGTCCAGTATAATGACAAGGAGATGGCAGATGACACAGGTAGAATGCAGAGGAGAGAACTAATGAGTTTTCGTATTTCTAGCTGCTTGTATTCATATAAAACTGTTCCTTATGGTATATCCTTCACTGTTTTATTTTGCCTTGCTGTAAGTTCCCTAGAAAGCTCAAATAAGCAGGACCTCATGAAGCCCATGCTGTGTACAAATGGTTGGAGAGAAATTGGTTTAGGAACTGTTAATTTGTTTCAGACTGAAATTAAGTGAAGCACTAGACGCTAATGGAAATGTAGTTTGTATTAGCTGTAGCATTGTAGCGGTCTCAGGGTACAGTATATAGATTAGAAACAGAAGCACTCCCAAAGGGGAAAACATGTCTATGCTATCTGTAAAGGAAGAGTGAGGAAACATTTGCATCAGAAAATTAATGAGTTTGCATTGTTCCATGGTACCACTTGGAACTGAATAGCAAATATACTGTTCCCTGGAAGTGGTATTTGTTGCCACCTGAAATAAATTCTCACTAACTACTATCAACAGAAGGCCGATGGCACACAGCTGAGACATTAATCACACATGGATTCTCCAGCCAAATCTTTAGAACGTTTTACAAAATTGGGCCAAGCTCTGTAGGACCTTTTCAAACTAACCTCTGTGTTGCTGTTTAATAAGGGTATATGTGAAGAGCGTTCTAAATTGGATGATGTGATAGCTCTTTAAGTTTTGCAGCTTTGACTCCTTTAAAGAGAGTAGAAACTAGTATGTGGGAGGCATTTGATGACATATAGGGATTCCCAAAGCACTTGAGAGGCTTGAAAATGATTTAATTATCCTTGTATCACAGTGATTTTCCTCCTGAGCTCCTAGGAACTGTATAGTTGCCATCTGTGTTCATCCTAGAATATTGGAGGCCCCTAGCTAGGAAATCCTTGGTTTATTGTGAGATTTCTGTTTTATCACATGTATCATTGACGTAGGTTGAAGTTCTAATGGATGTCTTTTCAGCTTTCACCAATACTTAGTACCAAGGAACATTTGTCATCTTTGATGAGGAAGGGGCAAGTATAAATGCTAGGTTACAATCATTATGTGACTGGGAGAAAAATAATTAATGCCACAGTCCGTACTGAGGGAGCTTTAAATTGAACAAAAACTAGTTGGCTTTAATGAAGAAGCTGAAACAAGAGAAGGATGCTTAGCAAAAAGGTGAATTAAGGTGCTGTTGGATATCTCATTAGTGAAAACGAGTCAGACAATAAAACAGAAATAACAGTCCACTAATAACTTGCTTAAGTTACTTAGGTGAGAGAGAAAATTATCTCCAATGTATTTCTTTATGAAAGGACAGATCAAGCAATATCCTCATTTCAACACAGTCTGTTTGGTTCATAATATGCTTTTCTGATTCCAGATCAGGCTTTTCTGCAGACAAAAGCAATAAGCACCCTGCTGCTCCTGTGTTACCACTTCTCACCAGAAACAGCGTATTAATAAGGACACTCAGCCTCATAAGAGCCATAACGAGGAAGGAATTATGGCTGCTTCATGTAAAGTAAACCAAGTTAGAAGTGGTTTATCCCAGTGCTGGTGGCAATCCCAGCAATAGCCAGTAAGAAAATGAGGATAATCAGACTTGAGCCGTGGTTTCCAAGGAGTTGCCTGCAGTCAGATTTGCTCTATGGGGTTGTACCTGGATAAATATCCTGAGTGATGGCTTCCCACGCAGGCCGCTCATGTCATTCTGTTCAGCCATAGGGTTTAGTTTATTTTTCTAAAGCTTAAGAGCTTAGCAGCTTCTTCTGGTTTGTCCTGTTTGCTTTGTTTTGAGCACCTTTCCATTTCTTTTTATTGTCATTTTGAGGTACAAAGAATGGTTCATCTCCCTTCTTCTTTGTGACTTTCTACCTCAGGTGAACAAAGAAGAAATGCAATGCCAGTTTCTAAATAGAAGGGTTTTGATGAAGGTTTATGGGATTTATTTTTTTTTTTTCGGCATCCTTTTGTCTCTGTTGCAGTTTCCTAGAAGCAAGCCTATTCTTTAAGATATTGTCACAAACAAACCTTGTAATTTCCCTGTTCACCTATTGATTCCAGTCATTCCTTGGATACATCTTTAGACATTGTTTAAAGCACTGAAGTCTGTAGCAAGGTTGGGCAGTAGAGTAGACTGCAGGCGAATAGCACTAGAAAGGATCATAAATGAACTCTGATGCTGGTCTTACAGATCACGAAATAGGACTCAGCTGCAGCTATTATCTCTGTTTTATCTTTCCATATGGCAAGAAAACTTGGTAGATCTGAAAGCAGTTAATGAAAGCAGTATAAAACTAAGTCTACTGTAGCTTGTGGTGAGCCAAATATGCAGTAATACACTTATTAAATATATAACAAGGTATTTAACAATAACTAGTTGGAATTGGCCAGGAAGCATACTACTTTGGGAGGACTTGAGGTTCATATGTAGAAAAGGAACAAGGCTAAATGTTACATTACAGGGAAAATGTAATGTGGAAGGAAACGCA
Source organism: Loriculus beryllinus (assembly GCA_039877255.1). Lineage (NCBI taxonomy): Eukaryota > Metazoa > Chordata > Aves > Psittaciformes > Psittacidae > Loriculus > Loriculus beryllinus. The sequence continues at coordinate 10,757 of JBCJKH010048140.1, read as the reverse complement.
GCAGGGCTTCAACTATGACTTTTAGCTATGATTTTTTATGTAGCAATTAGACTGAGAGTCAGAAAATATCCCTGTAATCACTGACATGAACATTTACCATCTGGAGCTTTGGTGCTCCTACCTGTAAGATCGGAGAAACACCTGGAAATTCACAAGAGAGAGGTGTTATATTTAACATCTAGATTATGCTGTTCAGAAAGGCTCTACCTATGGGCAGTGTGTGGTTCTTCACTCATTGGCCCAGTTCCTTCTGAGATTAAAGATTACACTAGAGCCATCAGCTCAGATTTTAGTCCCTCAAAATTGTAAGGGCTAGGAAGCTTTATATTTGAACATAAAATTGTGTTTAAAGCCAGAGGGAATCTAAAGGAAAAAAGAAATCTTTTGTATTAGTAAGTAATAGAGATGTCCTATGGCTGTGATTTTGGCCTGCTGTTTGTTACGCGGGCTGCACCAAGTACTCTCTGCTCTCCTAGGAAATAGCTGTCAAACTAATTAGAAGGTATTCTGCAACATTGTATGATGGAAAGATTTGCCAAACGTCTCTCTGCCTTTCACCCTCTTCAAGAACTTTCAGTTTTTAGAACAGAAGAGGCATTTTGATGTGCTGGTACTTGTCTCTGCCAAAACCATACAGTGCTGAGCAGGAGTAGCATCTCAGAGCTCTTCCCTATCCCTCTCTGTTGTACTTTCCAGCTCTTGAGGTCCAGGGGCAGGGGCTAACCAGCTGCTTCTATCTACTGTCCCCTATTAAGGGGGTCCACCACCATGCTGCAAATATGAGGGAAATTGAGATGTAGGACCTGGCAGGTGTCTGCATCAGAGTCCTGAGTTATACCTTGCTCTAGTCCTGGGCCAGCCACGCTGCACAGCTGATGACTGCCAGTGGCTGAAAGGCACTGGAAGGGTTTATCACAGGCATCTCTTCCACACCCTTGCCATGCAGAGAAAATGTATGAGATGTAGGAAGGAAGTGTTTCTGAGTCCCACTGGTGTGCTGCAGCAAGGCAAGGTAGCTGCCATTAATTCACAGAGCCTGAAAGACAAGCAGGTGATTCTGGCTGGTGTTGACCAGAATCCGGTACGGAGAAAACTCCATGGGAAGTTTCTCAAGGGTGGTGATAAGAAAATTTGGGATGAGCTTATTGTTTTGCTGCTGTTGCTGAAGTGATCAGAAACCCCTTAGTCTCTGGGTGTGCTTTGGGGATTCAGCAGTCTGTTTATCCAGCTGAACTGAACTGGTGAAGCTATGCTGATTTCAGGAAACTCGATGAAGATGCGACAGTTTGTCTTGGTGGATGAGGGGTACCACCTTCAGTGCTGAACAGAAACTCAGTCTGCTGACAAAGAGCTGCCAGCATGTCATAGTGGTTGTAGGATTTATTACATAATGTCACTTAAAGAGATATGAAGGGGAAAGGGAGACACCAAAAAGTAGTGGCTGTTGGCAGATGACCAGAAGCAGTCATTTCCCTGCCATATCCATTAAAAGAAAAGGGGGGAAAAAACATCTGTGGCAGCTAAATTGGTATAATAAAGTCAGCAGATGAAAGCAAAAAGATCAGAAGAAAAGAAACACAAAACGCAGAAAAATGAAACTGGAGAAGTTTAAACGTGCGTTTTATTTCCGTAAGTTTGCAATGGAATAGGATGTAGAGGAAAATGTATTATTAGAAAAATATGAAGACTTGAGACTGTTTCCTCCTCACGTGAGGAAATCACTCGCAGAAGGAAGCCAGGGTTGCAGCACAAACCTGCTCTCCCAGCCGTGAGGGAAAGATGCTGTCACAAGTGAGACCAGGTCATGGTTGGTGCTGTAAGGTCTCCAAGGAGGTGCTGTGATTTCCAGCAGTTCTGTTTCTCTTGCCTTTAGCGTGAGACTCCTTAAAAATGAGCTTCCGACCGCTTTTCACAAGTGACTTCATGGCACATTTCACAAACATCTTGATCCTCCTGTGCTGGCAAAACTCCAGTTTGGGTAATTGCATCTGCATTGGGTAATGACATCTGCATAAACTCAGTTAGAGATAGCATCCAGAGCACAGGAAGAATCCTGCACACAAGCTGCTGACCTCAACTTTGAAGAGACCCTGAAGTTTGTGTATTGTTGAAGGGTATTGTAATTTTTAACCCCAGGGTGGTAAAGTCAATGTGGCTGTTGCTGCCTGCTTGCGGTGTGCTAATCAGTTGAAGTTTGCAGAGTGCTTTTACATCCTTCAGGGTAAACAGAGTCTCATAAATGTGTGCTGCTTCACCATGGATAAAGCAGGGTGCATATATTAGGGAAAGGAAAGAAAAGAGAAATAGGAAAGATTAAAGCTATAGAAGAGAGAGAGACTGACTGAAACAAAAATGGTAAAGAAGGAAAATTCATTTCTCACGTTCAGTGTCACATCCAAGCCACTACAAATAGAATCATAGAATCCTAGAATACTTAGGGCTGGAAAGGACCTTAAGATCATCCAGTTCCAACCCCCCCTGCCATAAGCAGGGACACCTCACACTAAACCATGGCACCCAAGGCTT
>JBCJKH010048139.1:11688-53121 GCA_039877255.1 Loriculus beryllinus | reverse complement strand
TCCAGCCCCTGCCATGGGCAGGGACCCCTTCCACTGGAGCAGCTTGCTCCAAGCCCCTGTGTCCAACCTGGCCTTGAGCTTTTCAATCCCATTCCTCCTTTCCTACTGAGGCACATGGGACTTGTCACCATCTCAGCAAAGAAACCGCTCACTGGAGCATGTGGAGGGGGCAGGATCAGATCCCTTCTGATACATTACATGACATGACTGAAAAGCATCGCTCGCAGCACTGCAAACCCAAGTGTGGTTCTCAGGGCACAAGCCCGGGCATGAACCCGATACTGGGTTTCTGGACCGCCACGCAGAGCCGAGCACCCCGACCTGTGCTGGCAATTCCATCCGGATCCCCACTGCTGGGATCTGCCTCTCCCAGGGCAAGCACTCAAGAGAGACACCGTGCCATGGGCATCGGCTCTGGGCAGGGTTTCTGGGAGACCTGGGCATGCTCCTTCTCGTTGCAGGGTCCCGGGATGCCACCGATGCCAGCAGGTAGTTTCAGGGGCATTTTGGTGCCAGCTCTGTGCTCACAGCAATGGGATGTGGGATTGGGAGCTCCTGCGCCGGGCTGAAACCAGCTGAAATTCCTCAGTGATTACAAAGAGAGGGTGAAAAAGCACTTTCCGCACCCCAGCCCTTGCTCCCACCCACCGCCCCCTCTTTCCTTCCGCGTGGAAACAGGAAGATTTGGAGAGGTTTCGTTCCACAGAGCAGCTGTGGAGCGGCTCTTCAAACACCCACATCCCCCCAAACACACGCAGAGGGGTCCACGCAGCTCCTGCCCCCACGCAGGGCTATGGGTACCGGGGATGGCAGCATCGCTGCTGGGTGCTGTGAGGGCTCCTGTGTGCCCCCCACCACAGCCGGGTACGTGTGTGAGGGCTGCTGTTGGGGAATGCTTCCCACCCAGCTCTGACCTTGGTGCCTCCCAGCAAAAACACCTCCTGGAGACGGGCCAAGGATAATAGCCAGTTCCTTCTACTCCCTTCCTTCCCAGGCAGCCACATTATCACAGAGCTCAGCCGTGAATCAAAGCCAGGCACACGAAGATGGGAACCAGGAGAGATCAGCCAAAAGATGCCCTTTCTGCTCAGAGGAGGGGCCTTGGGGCACTGCTGCCTTCCAGAACCGCCTGCTTTACTGTGGGGTGCCCCACTGGGGGGGGCTCCACATCTGGGAGAGAGGGAGGACACCCCCAAACCGTACTTGTGCACCCAGGAGCCCAGGAAAGCCCCTGTCATGCCCAGCACATCCTTTGTGCCACGGCACCAGGGCTGGCGGGATGCTGGTGGCTCCCATGAGCTACTGCACGATCCCGCTGTTGCCATGATGCGGTGCAGGCACAGGACCCGGCATGGGGAGGCCGTGTGCCATAACCCCCCCCCCAGCAGCACCCTTCCCATGGCATGGGCTGGGAACCAGCCATCAGAGAGGTGTCAGCACAGTGTGAGCCCCCCCGGCTCCAATGAGCCAAACACTTCAAAGCCTGGAGACCTTTCACATGCAGGGGCTATGGTGGGGCTCACAGCTGGGGAGGAGCTGGAAGCAGGAGGGATGGGGCTGACCCCCTGCCCCAGTGCAAGGATGAGGTGATGCTGCCAATTGGGACCCCGAGCTCCATGCAGAGCCTGCACTCCATTGCAGCGGTGTCTGCATGGGGCTGCTCGCTCTTTGCTGCCTGGACTTTGGAGCCTAGGAGCCGAGCAGCAGCCCAGGTTGTGCTGTGCTGGCTCCCTCTGCTCTGGCACCGAGCCGAGCCGTGCCCCTGTGGCACGAGGGCTCTGCCAAGGCCTGGTGCCATTGGAGCTGCTGCATTCAGAGCCACGGTCCTGCTGCACCGAGCAGGGACCTGCGGGACGATGCTCCCATGGACATCCAGCAGCAGCAACACATCAAAGAGCATCCTGATGGCAGCGGGTAAACAGGAAGGGAGAGAAAGACAAACATGGTTCCTTGCAATCGAGGGGGAGAAAAACAAGTCTCTCTCCAGGCAGGAGGTTTGCTGCCCTGTCAGCTGCAACCCTGCTGAGAAATGAACCAAATGAGCCAAATGAGCCAAATAAGCCAAAAGGGCTTGGGACCACTTGTCCCAAATGAGTGGCTGCAGGGGGCTGAGCCCTGCTGGTGGGGGCTGCAGGGGTTGGGGATGCTGTTGATGGGACACCGTGTTCAGGGCTCTGCAGCACAGAACAAAGTCGGATTGGGACAACTGGTGGGGATGGGGTTGAGCTTCCTCACCCCCTCTCTTCCCAGTGCCTTGCAGTGAGCCTTTTCCCAGGGCTGCCCCACGGGGCTGACCCAGAGTCCAGTAATGGGATTAGGGGCCTCCTTGCCTGGTCATCCCATCCTAATCCTGCTGGGAGGGGAAAAGTCAGGCTGGGACAAAAGCCATTAACAGTGCACACCCGGTTGTGGCTCACTGACCCCTGCGCAGGCAGCGGCACCAGAGCCCGCGGTGCTGCCACACGGGTGGTCACAGCCACCACTGCGGTGCTGTGCCGTGGTGCTGGGAGCGGGCTCTGGCACGGCCGTGCTGGGCGGCAGGGGATGAGCTGATTCACAGCCTCGGAGCAGCTGCTGCTGGCAAATTCCTGTTTTCCAGAGAAATCCCCAACTCCGGGCTTGGACAAAACAAGTGGGCAGGGGAGCAGGTGCCTGGCCCTGTGCTGGGTGGTTGCAGGGGCTCAGCCCGGCTGCGGGTTCAAAACACAAACACTAGAGCTGGACCGGTTCTGTGCTCACAAACTGATGAGAGAAACCCACAAAACTCCCCCCCAATAACGCCCAAACTCAAGGTTTTGGGATGGAGGCACCGCTCCTGCTCCGGAGCACAAAACTGACTCAAAGGGTGGGAAAACCAAAACAAAGCTTTCCCTGGAAAGGGATCATCCCCCATGTCCCTGCTGCCCTCCACCCGTGCTGGTTGCACCAGCCCATGTGCCCATTCTGGTCCTTAGGGCAGCCCAGCAGGTCCCTGTCCATGCAGGGTCCTGAGTAGTGTGGCCAAACCCACCTCTGCACCCATGGGAGCTGACTTACAGGGTTGGAGGGGTCATTAATGTGTTATTAATGTGTTATTAACTGCTATTAACAGGCACTGGGGTGAGGGAGCAAAGCACATCCCCGGCAGCAGCCCTGGGGAGAGCCCTCTGCACAGTTCATGTTGGGAACACAAAGCGGAAGAGCCCTGCACCCCAAATCTCAGCCATAGGGAGGGAGGACACCCAATGCAGCCGTGCCAGGGCAGGGGGGAAAGGCCCCACGTGGAAGCAGCTTGGCTTTAGCCCCTGTGGCTTTGGTTTGCTGAGCGGGATGTTTTCAAACCTGAGCTTAAGGGAGGAGGTTTGCAACGGAAATATGTAACTGACTGTAAATAATGGCTTTTATGTGAGCGGTGCCCTGAGCTGAATGAGCTCCAGCAGCTCTGTGCAGGTGACAGGGAGGGTGCTGGGTTTCAGGCTCCCATCACCACCGCAGCCCCCCGATGCCTTGTGACGGGTTCATAAGCTGAGAAATGTGATGCTTTGCAAGGTTCAGTAAATATTAGGACTACTCCTCCCTCTCCCCGGTGCAGGTTTAATTGCTGGGTTAATTCATGAGAGCACAAGGGGGGGGGGGAACCCCATCTGGGAAAATAGGACCTGCTAAATAGGATCCATTAATAACGGAATAATTGTTCCTCTGCATGTGATTCAGGCAGCTGCCTAATTGTTAATTACCTCGATATGAGAATAACAGGTAATTATGAGGCTGCATCACGAGGAGCTGCCTTTTTTTGTCTTCCTGCTTCTCTGTTGGTGGATGCCGGAGCCGGAGCGTGTCCCAGCAGGTCACACCGGGACTCAGGCAGGTTCCTCCTGCCAGGCTGAAGTGGGAGCTCCACATCCCAGCCACATCCCGAAGCTATTGAAGCCCTTGGATGTGGAACCCAAAACACACAGTGGGAAGCAGCCCCCTTCCTTACCCGTGGGACCCTGCCCATGGGGAGCACGGAGCCGGCTCCACACTCAGCAAACAAGAAGCAGAAGTTGTTGGTGACCTTGGCTGTCAAATTCCTCGAGATTACTTTGTTTAAGAGGCATTCTTGGAATATTTTATTCCCATTTGTCTGTTGCAAAATGTGCTCCCCCTACAAGTGCACACACACACAAATGCACTCACACACACACAGAGGCACCGAGCAGAGACAGGACCTTGCCTTAAGCTTTGTTTGACCAAGCAACGTTGTTGGTTTCCATTTTCTAGAGAGGAGAGCACAGAGGCAGGCACTGCTGAGGGTGCTGATAACATCTGTGCGATCAGTGACGCTGCTGCTGGTCACTTGCCATCACCGCCTTCGTGCAATTATTGCCTTTGGCTTCATGCAAAGAAGAGATGCCAGCCAAGAGATGGCCAACAACGAGGAAACTGGGACATGGAGCATGGAGCAGGAGATGCCCAGCCCCACGGCCCTGGCTTGGGGCACGTCCCACTGCCAGCAGCGTGCTGTGGAGGGAGGGATGCTCTCCTCAACCCTGCTTCCTGCAGGCAAAAATAACCCAGGCCCTGGTTCCTGTGCAGCTCCTGTATTTACAGTGGGAATGGCTCCATGGAGCTCTGCCCTCCCGCCCATCACCTGCTCCTCGGGCAGGAAACTCCATGTTCCTCTGTGAGTCCGTGCATGTCTCGCACCACAGAGGCCCCAGTGCTTCCCATGGCACCACGTAAGTCAGGTCCTGGCAGCGGGATCTACGTGACCGTGTCCGTTTGCACTGGGAATGGGATCCGTGAGGTGGGATCTGTGCAGTGGGGATGCCGGATGGCTCAGCTTGGCTGGCGAGGGCAGGGCTGGCACAAATCCCCACCCCCAGCGGTGACAGGAGCTTGTTTTCCTAAGCAAATCACCAAAGAGGCTAAATATACATTTTCCATTCAGCTCCCCAAAGCAGCGATAGCCCAGAGCCTAAAAATAAATCCCTTTCGATTGTGCCTGGGCCAGGATTGGAGTGCGTTGAACCAAGCCCTGTTCAGTTCACCCCAGCCTGAGCCCTCACTCTCCCTCTGGGCTCCCAATGGCACAGGACAGGGTATTCCCATGTCCCAGACATCTTCCACAGCTCCAGCTCCTCCATCCAATGGGTGCCCACATCGGAGGGCTCTGAGGCCGCAAGGGACCAGACTGAACCTGGTCCTTGACCTTCCCATCCAGCCCCAGCTTGTCCCCCCCCTGTGCTGTGCTGTGAAATAACACATTTGTAAAGAAGAGGGGGAAAAAAAACAGCCCAAACCCTGTAAAACTGGAATTGTGGTTCTCCCGGGATGCAGCGTCTGAAATATTCCCACAACCTTTGCATAATGCATTGCTCATGTCAGACCTCGGGAGACAGAAATGAATAGCTAACAGCAAGCAGGCATGGCACACACGTGGGCTCTCCTTCGCTCTGCGCTCCCAGGGGCTCCCTGCTCCGGGGATGCTTTTCCTTTACATCCAGCTCCAACGATTCTGGTTTAAAGACACGAGAAGAAACAGAGCAGAGCAGAGTCAAGGAGCAGTGGTGCCAAACAGGAAATATTCAATAAATGTTTATCCTCCAGCACAATGGTGGGGCTTCTAAAGTTTTCTATGGATATGGTTTAAGGGTGAAGAGCTGGAGGGGCTTTTCCTCCCCCTCCAGCCTCTGAACGAGCAGGAGCCGAGCTGGGCTCTGTCCGTGACACTGAATTCCTTGTCCAGGCAGTGGCTTCTTGCTGATGGACCAATTGTACCCACACAGGGATGGGGCAGGAATCAAAGACTTTGCCATCAGCCAGGACACTGCCTTGGGTGCGATGCTGCGTGCCTCAGCTTCCCCGTGAGACCTCTGCTATATGGATAACCAGAGCCGTGCTAACCAGCCCGCTCCCAAACCCACTCCTTCCCTCTGCTTTCCTGGTTCCCCGCAGCTTTTTCCCAAACCTCTCTCCCCTCCCCCCCAAAAAATGTGAAAAAATAGCTCCATCTGGATGCTGTTTCCAGCCAGGCCCCGGGGCCGGGAGCCAAGAGAGCAGCGCCGTGAACGGCAGACGTGGGAGCGGGGAGGATGTGACGGTGAAGCTGTGAGAAAAGCCTGAGGTCGGCGAACCTTCGGCCTCACCGTGGGAGCCGCTCGGCCTCGCCAGGCAGGACTTGGCAGCCGGACACATGGGGTGATGCCAGCCCCAAGCCCAGGGTGGTGGCAGCCGGGGCTGGGCAATGTGGGGAGAGGTGCAGAGGGATGGGGAGAGTGGGGACAAACCCTGCCCTGCACCTTTGTGCTGAGCCAGCGCTGCACCAGGACCGTGTTTCCCTCCTCTTTTAGAGTGGGGCATCCCATGAGGCTGTGGCTGCTCCAGTCTGTCGGTGTGGAGCATCCCCAGGGATGCCGCAGCGGCTCCAGCCTTAAAAGCAGCAACCGCTGCTCCCAACTCCCGAGGCTCAGCCATGGAAGTAATGTGGTGGCTTCCCAGGCTTCCCATGGCAGCACATGTTATTGATGGCCCCAGGTTTTCAAACCAAACATAACTCAGTGTCAGCACGGGGGGAGCAGGATCCCTCCAAGTGGTGACCACGGCCAGAGGAGCAGGAAGGGGACAGGCACAGCCGGTGTGGGAGGAGTTAAGCTGCCCGGCGTGGGGAAGCCACCTCCATCCTCCAAAACACAATCGACCAGGAAATAAACAGGAGCTTGTGTTTGTTTCAGTTCACAAGTGAAAAATAAAAGGATTTCCTGCGGGCCGGGGTGCCCGGGGTCCCGCAGCCGAGCCCTGCGCCCATTGTTCCCCCCAGCGCGGCCATGGGGGACATTGTTCCCTCCAAATGTCCCATCAGATAAAGGAGCTGAAAGTAGCTCCCTGGGTTGTGCCAGTGATGAGTATTGCATGGCCATGAGCATGTGGCAAGCGCAAGCCCATGGGTCTCATCCAGACTCTGGGGATACCAAAGGCACCCTGCAATGGCAGGCAGTGAGGGGATCATATCCTGCCTTCCACCCCAAGGCTGGGATGACAGGCAAGCACAGTTGGAGGGTTGCAACTAGCTGATCTTAAGGTCCTTTCCAACCCTAACTATTCTATGATTCTATGATTCTATGTTCATGGGTGTCCCGCAGCACCCAGGATGTCTTCCCACCTCAATTGGAGCTGCAGATGCAGGCTGGACCCAGACCTGGGGGTCCAAGCAGTGGAGGGGTACAGGAAGGTTGAAGATGGCACATGAGGGTTTCTCCCCATCTCGAAGAGGGTTTCTGCTCTTCCTCTTTTTCTCAGTGAAACCTCAGTGAAGCAGTGAAACCTCACGTTTCCGACTGTGCCGTGATGTTTGCTGCCTGCAGGGTCACAACAACGGCACCGGATGAGTGCAAAGAAAACAAATGTTAGGAAAATAACCCTACGTGGAGCATGAGGGGTGCTGAGCCCAGAGCCTCCCAAACACAGAAACCCCCCACTGATGCTGATGCTCCTAGAAAGCCCTTCTACAGGGCTGTGGTGATGGTGATGGAGCTGGTGATGCTGGTGATGGTGGTGGTGCTGGTGGGCTGCACACCTCGGTGTGAAGTGCTGGGCAGGGCTGCAGCACACTTTCACCGGCAGCCTCACTGATGTGCTAAGAGCATCTGAAAGCAAGGGAGAGTTTACATTTCAAGTCATTCCCCACCTGCCACCCTTGCAGAGGGGTGAGAGCACTGCTGGAGCCTGGGAAGGGTGTTGTGAAGGTCTCCTGGCAACGTCTGTTCTTGCCGCTGCTGGTGCTGGTGATCGGCATCACCTTCCCTTCCTGCTGGGACAGTAAACCTGCTTGAAGATCTTCCTCCATTCTTATTCCATCATTAGCTTGTGAGCTTTGGCAGTCCATGAGCTGCTGGCTTTGTGGTCTCTCCAGTATCTTTTATACGTCCATTACCCACTGCTAAATCACAGCATGGAGCAGGACCCAGCTCCTGCTGCTGGATGACCTTAATCCTGCAGTTCCCTAGGAGGCACAGGGTCCTGACCCTGTTCCCTCCCAGTGACAATGCTCCATAGGGAGCTGGGATGGTTTTGGGTGCCCAGCCATCCCCTCCCTGCTCCTCTGGTGAGGCACATGGAAACTGGGCTCGTGATACCATGGGAGAGCAGCTTCCACTTCACTAAAACCCACTCGAAACACTGGTGTGGTGGCAGCTTGGGATGCTCACACTCGATCTATGGGGTATCCATAAGCATCTACAGAAGCTGGAAACCATCACCTGGAGGTAATGCAGCAGCTCCTCTGGGTGGGACATGAGCCATAGGGATCCACTCACATGGGGCTCCCTGGTCTGAGGCTTTCTCCTGCCATGAGCTGATGCCCACAGCCTTGGTGAATAAATAACAGCCAACAGGAGCAGAGGCAGCGAAGGATCTGGGGCAGAGTAAATATAGTTCATAACTTCCTTTTTCTTCCCTCCTGCCTTCCCTCCCGCCTGACCCCAGCCCTGTCTGTTTGTGCTCCAGCCTTTGTTTGGTTCGGGCTTTTTCTGCTCTGCTTTTTTAGCCAGTGTTTGATGGCAACATCCCAAAGACACGTTCAGGCTGCTGAAAGCGCTCACTCTGGGGCAGCAGCTCCCATTGATGCTTCGAATCACTGGGCAGCCTCTGGGTTGGAAAAAGACAACACTACCTCAGCACTCGGAGGGTTTTCAGAGCAAAACTTGCCAAAAGGAGGATTAAAAATGGGTTTGCTTTCATGGTGCTTTATTTGCCTTTGTAAACTAAAACCACTCTGGGTCAGAATCACATCTTGGCTGCTGGAGCAGCCGGTTGAGCAGGGATGCTCTTGCATCCCTCGGTTCCTGCATCCCTCTGTGCTGCTGCCACCGGCTCCTCTGGTTTTCCAACCCACTAAACCCAGCTCCAAGCCTGGTGCCTGGTTAACCAGCACCCAGCTGGCATTTTGGGGAGGAATTGCTTTACAGATGCAGCTGATTGCCACATGGGAGCTGACGGTGCAGTGCACGCTGTGGTCTTCCCATGGGCTGCAAACCGCTGTGTCTGGGTTTGGCTGATTCATTTTCAGGCATTTCCCCCTCCTTTGGGGCTGTTTGTTGGTTTTCCTCATCAGCAAAGCTAAAGATGGAAAGGCAAAACGTGTCCTGAGTGGTGGCCAGATGATGGGATGCCTCAACCATTCCCAGTTTTCCTCCTGTCACTTGCTGCTTGGTGGCTTGTCCTGGGGGTGCCACAACCTTTTTGGGGGGTGATGGGATGTGCAGCTCCAAGCATGATCCCAGCACTGAGTCCTCTTGCTCAGTGCACACAGGGCGCTCCTGGGGTGATGGGGATGGAGTTGTCCACATGGGCTGTGCTGGGGCAGGGAGCAGGGTCGCAGCTGCTCTTCACAAGCAGGTGAAAGATTTCACACCCATTGGTGAAGTGGGGCCTCCATGGGGGGAATAACAACACCCAGAGAGATGCAGCCCCACTGCTGCCCCTGCTTGCCCCAGCCCCACTGTGGGAAGGTGCCATCCCTGGGGCCATCAGCTCAGACAGAACAGCCCCGCTCTGCTCAGAGCATCCGTCCCCATGGAGGAACTGAAACCTGCCCTGTAACAGCAGTGAAAGGCTCCCCATCGGGTGGCAGCCCCAGCAGCCGGCCTGCCCTTCTCACAGCCGGTTCCTAGAAAAGCAGCTCCCACAAGGGCCCAGACACTGGATTTTGCCCAGTGCAGCTTTGTAAACAAATCAGGAATGATAATAAGGAAGCGGTCAGCCCCGCTTTGGTGTCCTGTGGCTTTATGCTTCCTGCATATTGCAGCTTTCCACCGTGGAGGTGGCTGGTGGGGTTGCATCACCCACAGCCCCTTCTGACCTCTGGGTTCCTGCTGCAGAGGAGCACTGAAGGGATGTGTCAGGACCCAGCAAGATCAAGCCTTTGCTCCCGCCTCCTCCCTCGCTATGTCCCATGGAGTTGATGCAGATCTGGTAGCCCACAAGCCCAGCAGCCAATCACCTGGGCCTTGAGCCTGTTGGTCCCATCCCATCTCCTCCCATCCCATACCATCCTGCACCACTTGCCAAGTGAGGAAATACTGAGACAAGCAACATGGCAGGGAAAGGGAGCAGTGGCTCCTTCCATGCCCTAACACATCGCACAGATAAGGCAAGAAACCTCCCGGGACTAACCTGGGGGGAAACAAGGAAACAAGGGGCATCCCCATGGGAAAACACATCCCTGTTCAGGCAGCGAGGACAGGAGCGCTCGTTACTCATGAAAAAACCCCACAGAAGTTCTTTTCAGGCATCAGCTTCCAGTAACAAAGCCAGATTGATGGAAAAAAAGTGCTTTTATTTTTCATTTGCCAATGGAGCAGCTAAAAAAAGGACGCAAAGAATAAGTGGGGGAATGTAAAGAGTCAGCTGAGGGAGCTGGGTCCCAGGGGCGTGCAGACAATGCCTCCTGCCCCTGGGCTTTTAATTATTGTGCTCAGGAAATCAAACAAGCGTGCTATTATTGATTCGGAGGCGGCATCGCTTTCCGTGTGTTTCACAGGGGTTTGCCTGGGCAGCCCATGGGCAGGGGGGGACCATTCCTGCTGAGGCTGCTTAGAGCATGAGGAAGGACCAGACAGACCGCTCTTGGGTTGGCAGCGGGCATGGGAGAGGAGCCGTGTCCACACTGAGGTCCCCGTGTGGCAGCACTGCCTGGTTTGGGGTGTTGAGGGGATGAGCGGAGCCACAGCTCAGCCCCACTCCCCAGTGGATCACTGGTGGTGGTTGGCCATGGACCGCAGGGTCCGAGCCTGGGTTGGGAGGATGCTCAGTGCCTGCATCCCAACGGGCATACGGCGGGGTGCCCTCCCTTCGCTGTCCCCATCCTCCCTCCCTCCACGCTCCCCTCCTCCCTCCCGCCGAGCCCCGAAAGGAGCCCTCGGTCTGTTGTGTGAGTTGCAGCTCAAGTGAGTTTTATTCAGCTCAGCTAACCTTGGCAGACAGACCCCAGGGAAAGGGACAAAAGGACAATTGTTTGCAGCAATTTTGCCCTCAATTGGTTTCCCCATCAGCTTGCAGAGGCGCAGCCAGCCCGGCACTGCCTGACGAGCAGCATTACATTCAACTCGCGCGTTGGGAACAGGGAAGGGAGGGGGGCGGAGGAAATCAAACTTTTGGGCGCCGCTTCTTTCCTTTCCAGGCTCAAGATCTGAAATGGTGATGAGGAAAAGCGGGAGAGCCGCGGTGGCCCGGCAGGATGGCAGCGGCTGCCGGTGCTTCCAGCCCCGCCGCTGCACCGCACGCACCCCGGGGCAGGATGGGGAGGCTCAGCCGTGTCGGGGGGGGGCTGGCTGGGATCAACTGGGAGCTCCCTTTCCAACACAAGAGGGTTTCCAGTGCTCCCAAGGGAGGTGTGAGGACCCCACGTGCAGGCGATGTGTCCGCACAGGCAGCACCATCCCCTCCGTGCGCCCCGGGACATCTCTGCACCTTTGAACTCCAGACCAGCAGGTTTTTGGGTGCCTGCTTTTTAGCAGTGGGGAACATGCCCGGGCACATCCCTGCGGCGGGAGGGCGCAGGGAAGAAACACCATTCCCCAGCCATCCTTTGCTGTGCCACGTCCTGGTGCTGCGGGGTACGGTGGCAGATGGATGCAGGAGCACCCGGAGCAGCGTGTCCCAGTCCCCATCAGCCTCCGTGCTGGGGCGGTGGGTGCTCACGACCGCTGCTCCGTGAGGGGGAACCTGGCTGCAGCACCAGGAGCAATCATGGTTAATGCAGCCCTGGAGGCCAAATTCCTTTCCTGGCTCTGGCGGGTGGGAGTTGAGCTAAGAGGGAGCTGCTCAGGTCAGTGCAGTGCCTGGAGAAGGAGGGAGCCCTTGCATGGGCACCCCAAACTGGATCTGCTGCAGCGTGGCTGGGCTCAGATGGGGCATCTGACATCCAGCAGAGTGGAAGGGTTGGGAGATGCTCGCTGCTGTTTATCTCCAGTGTAATTAGGTAATTAACAAAGCAAATGAACTTCGGTTTCTATCTCCAGGGCTGGATTTGGCAACATTTGCCCTCGTTTCGGGGCTCTGTGAGGAGCACGGGGTGAAGCGGGGTGTGTAAATGCTCCCAGACATCCCCCCGACACTTCCCTGTGCTCAGCAGCTGGGTTGAGCCCGGGCAGGCTGTGGGGCTGTTGTGGCAGCTCAGCATCCACTGAAAGCCATGATTTTCCATGAGCTCTTTGCTCCCAGTACTTGGCTCCGGGAGAGACCCGTCCTTGGGACAGGGCAGTGCCTCCTGCAAGCCTAGGGGAGGGTTTCTCAGGTCAAGGCTTCCAGCACGGAGCTTCTGGACCATTTGCTCCCGTGCCTTGGAAGGCTGGAGCTCCTCCAGCTCTGTCACAATGGAGTTTCAGAGATTCACGCCTGAAATCTTCTGCAAACTTGGCTCTGAGCTCCTACAGAACTGACTTTTCACTTCCCTGTTTGGTCCCTCTTCCCTTGGCCTGTGCAGAGGGGGAGAGGTGGGAAGTGGAGCCTTGTGCCAGCCCGGGCCCATCACTGATAGAGATTTTGAGGAGAGACAGGATCTTTCTTGCCAAACCACTTTGCATCAACAGTCAGCCCAGACTGCTTTTGCTGCAGGGACTGGCAAAGGGAGAGGCTGCAGAACAAAGGAGGAACTTCTCCACACATACCACACACAAATATTTGTCGTAGCAGCAGGAACAAAACAGCAAATTAGCAGCAAATGAGGTGATTTTGTGCTTGCCCAAGTTACCAGGTAGGAAAGTCCCAATTTAACGTTGCACTGGGCAGGTGAAAGGCACCCTTGGAGCAGCATCATCTGTGCCAGTGCCGCTGACACCAGGTCAATGTATTCCTCCCCACCGCTTCCTTCCCCAACGGCTGCTCATCCACCAGCTCGGGGGAAAGAAGGGAGGCAGAGCTTGGCTGTGCCGTGTCGTGCTCCGGCAGCAGCAGGCAGGGAATGCCATGGAAACCCGCCGGCGTGATGCCGAGCACCGCGTCCTCCCGCTCTGCGGCTCGGGGAAGCGAAGGGGACAATGGGGCTGGAGCCGCAGAGCGGGCGCCCCAAGCTGTCCTACTTTGCTGCTTGGCCCCATCTGTGAGCTGTCAGTGCTCGAACGCCTTCCCCCCCTCCCCAGCGTGTCTCAATGGGGCTGCCCTGGAGAAGGCAGGTCTGTGGGGATGCCCAGGGATGGCGTCTCCACTGAACTTGGATGGATTCAGCTGCCCTGAGGATGTGCAACCAGGCTGCAACCAGCCAAGGGGCTTTATTGGGGCTGATAGTTCTCTTTATTTGATATTTTAAACCTGGCTGGTAAATGCCCCAAAACCCCACAGGAAAAGGACCTCCAACTTGCTTCTGCATCACCAGACCTTCAGAGCCAAGAAGACAAGGATTTTCCCACCACAGGTCCCCACTTTGCCATGCGTGAGCAGACGTGGCTTGGCTCATGTGCACCGCGTTGGTGTTTTGTGGGGGTTTGGGGACCTGTTGGGGTTCCTCCTGCTGCTACCCCAAGGTCTATGGGTGCTGGGTGCTCCCTGAGGAGGAGGCAGTGGGTGCTGGGGGGCCGGCACGCCCCGGCAGAGCCGTGTGGGGTGCAGCATGCCCGAATCAAAGGGAGGATTTAATGAAGATTTCCGGCGGGGAAAGATAGTGAAATGAGCAGATCTGGGCCCTGTCTGACAGAGACGGGAGACTCCCTCTGTCTGCAGCGGCACGCCGCGAGCATTTGCATTGTTAAACAGAGCAGCTTTTAATTGACATCGTGCTTGGAAGCACGAGAAAGGGAAACTCGCGAGACTCTTCCATGTCTCCGGCAGAGCCCTGGTCCCGAGGAGACAGGGTCTGGATGCTGGTGCAGGCAGGGTGCGACCCACCGCCTGCAGGGATGGAGCGGGGCTGTGCTGAGCTGCTCTCACTGCACACCCAGAGCCCGGCATCGTGCAAGGGGAGCATGTGGGGAGGTTTGCATAGTGCAGGTTTGAGATGCTTAGGGGTAAAGGTGAGCAGGTCCCAGCAGCAGCTCATTGCGCACACACCCCCCGTGCCCAGCATCCTCCCTGGATGCTGGTGAACCGTTTGCCTGTGGCCTCTCCCCAAAGCACTCGGGTGTCCGCTCGCCCTGCATCAGCACAGGGATCCTGTGTGGATCTGAAGGATGCTCACCCGCGGCGCCTCCATGCGCGCACAGGCGGTGCGGGCGGCGGCAGGGACACGGACACGGACACGCTGGTAGGGAAAAGCCGCGTGAGGAAACGATGCCAAATAAATCAGGCGGATTCATTCAGCTCTGGCTCTGCCCCGGAGAAAGGGGAGCCTGTGTGGGAGCGCCAGGCGTCCACCTGCCCGCGGCGGCAGCAGCTGCCCCGGCGCCTGCCCCGGCGCCCGCCAACCGTGCCAGCGCCGCGTCAATGCTGCCTTTGACGGTGCCTGCCAAGGACCGAGCGCTGCCGCCCTGCAGCATTGCCAGCAGCGCGCCATGGGGCTGGCAGGGTGCTGTGAGGGTGCTGAACCCCAACCCCTGCTCTCCCAGCTCCCTGCTGCTGACCGGTGGCTGAGCACTGGGCTCCCGGCCCTTCCAAGCGCTCCGGCTCCCTGTGCCTATCTTTAACCACCCGTCGAGGGCAGGGGCACGCAGCCCCCCACCATTTGCTCTGATTCTTGGGATGTTCCACGTGCCGCAGAGCCCGGACCCCCGCGTCACTCCCCGGGGGGCTGGGAGAGGGGTTCACGGGCCTTTGATCCGCCCCACATCGCCCCATGGCTGAATTATGGCCTCATGGACAACTGAGCCCGGCCCGGCGCCGGCACAACCCTTCCCGGGCACCAGCAGCTGGATGCAGGGAATTGGGAAGGGGAGAGGAGCCGCTGCTCGTTTTCCTTCCCGTTGTTCTCCTCGTGGCTCAGGGACCTGGAGAGGCCGGGAGCCGGGACGTGCCGGGGACGGAGCCCCCCCTCGCCCCGCCAGCTGTGACACCCGGAGCATGCGCCGCTTCCGGAGAGGAAAATGACATAATTCATACCCAGAATAATTCCCTCCTCAGAGCAAACCCGGCCCTATCTATCTCCCGCCCGACGGCGAGGCCCCCGGCCCCTCTCTTGTTTCCTAATCTCCAGCTCAAGCCGTGGGAGACGGCGGGAGGCGGAGGAGAGGTCCGGGACGGTGCTATTTAAGATGGGGATATTGCAAATCAGCGCCGGGGAGAGGGGAAACGGCTCCAGAGACAAGGCCGGAGTCTCTCATTACATCTGCTTAGCCGAGATTTTTGGCAACAACATCAGAAAGGAGCCGAAGCTGCCTAATTCCTGCTTACCCCCAAAATAGCCCCGAGCAGACGTGGCCTGGAGTTGTGCCCGGGGGGGGGCATTGCCAGGGAGACCCCATGAATCCCCTCCCCAAGTCACACTGGCTCTAAGGATGGGGGTTCTATGCTGGAGCCCCCAATCCCCGTCGGCTGCAGGGGGATGTTTCCCCCCGGGGCAGGCTGCTGCGGGGGGGGGGGCTGTGCCTGGTTATCTCCCCAACGAGGGGCCTGGAGCCATCCAGATCTGCTCCAAACAATCGCTTCCTTTCCCAGGCACCTTCCTAGCAGACAAAAAAGAGAACAAAACCCCTCAACAATAATAAAAGAACACACAGCGGCAGCGAGTGCAGTTTTCCCAGTGCTGCCACATTTCCCTGCTCCGGGTTTCCCCGCCCCACACATCTTCCTCACCCACGGATTGTCCCCAGCTGGCTCCAGGGAGGCTCCAAGGCCGGTCCCTAGCGCTAGTGGGGATTTATCCTGCTGGAAGCCACACTCAGACCCGCGGGACCGCGCAAGCAAAACCCCAACGGGCAACCCTGGCACTGTGCTAGGGATGAATCCTGCACACTGGGATGAATCATGCATGGTGGGGATGAATCCTGCGTGCAGGAATGGGGCTGAGCCGCTGGTGCATGCAGCTCTGTTTCACCTCACCCCACAATCCCATACTTGAGCCCAACATTAGGGTGACTTTAATAACGACATCCCCTTCCCAGACATTTGCTCTTATGGGATGCATAAAAGCAGCATCCCCTTCCCGGTGAAAAGGGAAGGGCCGATGGGAGTTATGGAGCAGATTGCCCTTTCACAGCTGCAGGATTCCTGAGGGCTCCAATGGGAGACGAGCAGCTCCGGGATGGCTCTACAGTGCAGCATGGCCCCTGTGATGCACTGCAGAACATGGGATAGGGGTTGCTGGGCAGGGCAGAGATGTGGTCCCATCCTGGAGGGCTCTGCTTCCTCTCAAGCTCCTGTTCCCAGGGCTGCCCATCTCTGGGGAGCCCCAGGGAGGCAGATGCAGGGGCTGAACCCAAGCGATGCCTTCTGCTGCAGGGAGGTGTCCATAATTCACCACAGACCAACCCGAGCTGTTGGCGGCTGTTCCCAGGGCTGGGTTTGTCGCTGGGGACCACGCCAGCATCCGTCCCTTGCCCCTTCCCATCCCTTCAACTTCACAACGTGCACAAGGCAGGATGAACCCAGGCTCTGCCCTCCTGTGAGCTGTGTCCCTGCGCACACACACACTGGTGCTTCCTGCACACCAGTGCTCCTCCTTTCCAAGGGCTAATGCCATCCTGGGAGCAGCATCCGCTCATCTTGGCCATGGCTTTGCTCCACAGGCTGGGCTCTGCTCATCTGTCACTCCCCAAAGCCCTGGTGCTCATCAGGATGATGGGTGCCAGCCAAGGAGATGAGCTGTGGGCCAGGGAGGCTCTGGGGCCGGCAGCCAATGTGGGGCTGTGCTCGGTGCACAGGAAGCGAGGCCGATAGCTCCCCTTGGCCACTATCTGTGCCTCCTGGGCTCAGTTTCCCATGCGCAGAGCAGCTGCTCGGTGTGATAGGGCTGGGGCAACCCAGGGGAAAAACACCCCATTTCCCAGCCCGGAGGCTTTGTGCAAGCATGGTACCCCCTGGGCCTCTCCCCGTGCTTGGAAGCATCCATCCAGTGTGGCCAATGAGCTCCTTTTGGCTCAGCTCAGCCCCATGTTTTGTCCTTGGTGCCCAGGGGTGAGTCCTTGAGCTGTAAAACCACTTCTGTCCCCCTGTGTTGGGGCCTGTTCCCCCATAAGCATCCTGGGGTGCAGCAGTGGTGCATGGGTGTGCCACTGCAGGAGGTTTATCTCCTGATGATTCATCTTCCCTCATGTGGGAGCTGGACCCGTTTTGGTCGCATGTGTTCCTGTTTGGTTGTGGCTTTGGTTCTCCTCAGTGTTTTCTCTGCAGAAGAGCCCTTCCTCTCCCAGAGGATGCCTGCTCTGGGTGAGCGGCCCAGGGACCCGTTGCTGGGGCCAAAGCTCCAATTGTTTCCCCTTCCCCATACTGACAACTGCTCCTTGGTGGGAACAGAAGAGCTCAGGTCCATTTTGAGCAGTGAGGGCAGCCCAGGCTGTCCTCAGCCCATGGTGGAGGTGTCTGAGCAGCGACCGATGAGTGCTCCTGGCTGCTCTCTGGTGTGGGATGGCCACTGCTGAGCTGTGCCCATGAGGAATCATGAGAATCATGAGGCTTTGCAGAGGAGCTTTTTTCCCCTGCCTGCTCTGCACGGGACTGCATGATCGAGTGTGTTTCCCCTCTAATTATCATTACGAGCAGGGTTCTCCTGGCTCCCCGAGGCTGCAGCTCAGTGTGGCATAGGCTGGGCAGTCCCTCTCCATCCCTGCTGCGCTTTATTGGGCTCACAGGGACCACAGCCAGGCTTTTCCTATAGTTTTGGAGATCCTCAGGGAGCAGGGCTGTGGCTGTGCCAAGGAAACGGGGTTAGGAAGTCTGCAGAGACTGGGGTGGACCCACTGAGCTGTGCTGGGGAAATGGGCTCATGTGCATCTGAAGGGAGCCGGGGATGCTCCCAGCTTGGTGCTTTCCAAGGAAGCAGGGTCAGGATCAGTCTCCTCCAACCCGGTACGCACTTGTCAGGGATGAGGATGAGTGTTTTGAAGCTGCAGCACAGGGTGGGGAGGAAGGAAGGGAAGGAGGGAGGGAGGAAGGGAAGGAGGGAGGGAGGAAGGTTTATCTGAGCCCCAGACCAGGGCCTGGCACCAGTGTGGGATCAGGAGCATGGCTGGGAGCCGGCTTGGGGGAGCCTATGGCACTGCTCCTCGGGAGGGGAAACTGAGGCAGGGGCTGTGGAATCAGAGGCAGGTGCTCACCCCACTGCCACCCTGATGGTTCAAGGGGGGTTTTTCCTTTTCAGAGTGTTTTGCCGCTGTTCACGGGCTCAGAGGCTTTCGTAAGAGCAGGGAGGGGGAAGTTTTGCAAGCGCAGAAAACCTGCACGTGCCTCTCGAACCCCAGCCTGACCTCAGGGCCCGGCAGCTGCACCTCTCACTGCTGCCTTCCCCTTTCTGCTGGGCAAGGCCAGGTCGTGTTCAAGGCCAGGCTGGACAGAACCTTGGGTGCCATGGTTTAGTGTGAGGAGTCCCTGCCCATGGCAGGGGTTGGAACTGGATGAGCTTCAGGTCCTTTCTAACCCAAACCATTCAATGATGCTATGATTCTATGAAGCATCACTGAGGCTGGGCTGGAGGTAGGAAGGGCCACTCCTGCCATGAGTTTGCTGGGGCTCAGGCAGGAGGGGGAAATGCACCGACGTGGGAGCACCATGACAGTGAGCTGGGATGTCCCAGCTCCTCAGTGCTTTATCCCATCTCCCTTCACTTTACAGGAGCCTCCTTGTGCTCCTGGGCTGGGCAGGGAGGGTGTCATGGGTGCAACAGTGCTGCTGACCCATCCAAACCTTCCTGTCTTGCAGCCAGAGATGGGAATCTCCCCATCCCCTATGGCCATGGCTCCTGCAAAACCACCAACCCCGCTGGGGATATCTCTGGAGCCGGGGTTGGCTCTGGTTTGAATTTCAGAGCAGCAGGATGTGGCCACGTCCTCTGACCTGCAGTGGTGGGAGGCAGCAGACGTGCACCTCAATGAGCACTAATGTGCACCTCGCTGGTGTGAGGTTCCTGCATCCCATCCTCCTCCTCCCGCTGGAGCACGGCACTGGGGAGCTGCGCGGTCTGGAAGGACTCAGTTACCTAATAGGAAGGGGTGGGTGTGGGTGTGGGTGTGATAAATACGAAGGCAGATAATTTTACTTCAGGGTAAGTCAATAAATTACTGAAGAGCCTTTGATTGTGCTCTCGGTGGTGCATGTTGATTCAAAAACCAAGACATTTAGCCTCAATTATGTCTATTTGTGTGTCTTTCCTGCCTCGCTTCTCTGCGGCGCAGGGGAAATAACCCTGCCTTGTCTGCGTTCCCACACCTCTCCCACCTCGGCCCCGCTCCAGATTTCACTCCTGTCCTGATAACCCTTCCAGCGGTGAATGGGAGAGGATCAGCTTTTGGCACGAATCCTCTCTGGCTTTGGCCAGGTTCCTGTGCTTGCTTTGACCAGAAGGACAAGGAGCAAATGCTCCCTGTGCATGAGGTGGGATGTGGCCGGCAGTGGGATGTTTCATGGCTGGCCATGGTTGTGGTTTTCCCCGTTCCCCCTCTGGCACGGTGCTGGGATGACAGGGAGCCAGCCTTGCTCTGCAGCTCCATGCAGCAGGAATGCCAGCTGTGTTTCTCCTGTGTTTCTCTGTCCCTGTGTGGGGAGACCCTGGCCAGGCAAAGGGCTCTAAGGCTGGTTCCCCTTTGCCACCTCCAGCCCATCCAGTGATGCTTCCCTGGCCTCTGGCACCGCTCGCCCCATGCAGCCTCCCTGCTGCATGTGCAGGGATCGAGCCCCCACCGCTGCAGATCCAAGTGATGCTCAGACCACACAGGTCCCTTAAGCCGCTGAGGATTCAGCTTTAACGGCGGCTTGGCACGGGCGCTGCTGCTGCTGCGTGTGCCCGGCGGCTCGGCTGGGGCTGTGTCGCCACGCGAGGGAACAGCGAGCAGGGCGGGTGGGCTGCGGGTACCACGGGGGAGAAGCCCTGTGCCAGGATCAGCTCTGCCCTGTGCCGGGTGATGGGCACCGAGCTGCTCCCACCCCCAGGGCCTGCTCCTCTGCCTGCTCCAGCAGCTGCAAGAACGGGCTCAGAGCGGTATCGCTGCTTTTCCTGATTCAGGAATGCAAAGTCAGCCTCCAGAGTTCATGGTCAAAGCCCCTTTTGCAATGGATGGCGTAAGCTATCATTAGAAACGAGCTCTTTCCATTGGAAAAACACTGGGATTTTGCTGGGAAATCTCAGCAGTGGGTCATTAATCACCAGGCAGGGCAGGGCTGTGGGCTCAGGGATGGGGTATGGGCTGATGGGGCTTTGCTGTGCTGCTTTCACCAGAGACCAGCCAGGTATGCAACAGGAAGCGGGGATTGCCCTGGAAACCAGAGGACATCATTTCTGTTTCTGGACTATGTACATGTTTGTGCATGCAAATTTGACAGTGGCTTTTCAAGTGCAAATCGCCTGTGAAAACAAAAGGCAGTCCCGAAAGTGGAGCACAAGTTGCTTTGAATTAAACTGCTCTTGCAACATCTCCCCAGAAGCTGTGTCGGGATCCTCCTTTGCCCGTGGCCTGAGCCTTCAGAGGAGCACCCAGCACCTTGTGCCTTTGTGCTCTGATGTCTATTTCTGGCTTGCAA
The DNA here is from genome assembly GCA_039877255.1 of Loriculus beryllinus. Taxonomy (NCBI): domain Eukaryota; kingdom Metazoa; phylum Chordata; class Aves; order Psittaciformes; family Psittacidae; genus Loriculus; species Loriculus beryllinus. Next base: position 32,565 of record JBCJKH010048139.1, on the reverse strand, counting down.
GGAGGAAGCCTGTGCTGCCCTGCAGTCACCACCCACTCTCCGCAGGCGCTGCTGCTCAGTGCAGTTGACACACGACTCAGTTGAGGCTGCTCCACTGCTCGGGGCTTCGTGCCGGGGAGGGCTGGTACCTGATGGGATTAGACAGAGCAAGGGAATGGCACAGGGACACGGCAGCTGTGGTGCTGCTGGCATGAGGGGTCTGGTCCACCTCCAGTCCTAGCCACCAGGCATGGAGGGACAGGGCTGCTGGGGTGCAGGCTTTTACACTGGGAGGCAAAATGGAATCCCTAAACATTCCCAGCGTCCCACCTGGCTTCCCCCAGGCACTCAGTGCCATGGTGCCTTCCCCCAGCAGGATGTGATGCCATTGGAAAGCAGCCCCCACCCCGTGGGTGCCCCTGGACAGGTGCTGTCAAAAGCCCAACACAGCATCATGGGCATGCTGAGGACTGAGCATTCACTCCAGCTCCCGCAGGGCAAGTGGAAACCTGCCATGGGGCATCAGCTCATGAGAGCCAGAGCACCCCATGATGCAAACTGCCCCAGCTCAGCATGACTCGATACCCCCAGCGCCATCCTGCATGGCAATGAGTGCATGGTGCGGGTTCCTGACATGCTGCAGGACAGGAGCAGGCAGTGCTGCTGACGCTGTGGCAGCATCACCAGCCTGGAGCACATCCACCGCCTTGGGCTCGGCACACCACAAGTGTTGAGTCACTCTAGGGCTATTTTTACCCCCTGGGGCAGGCTCGCTGGGTCATTCCCGGTTCCTAATTGCTGTGATCAGACCTTCATAAATCTCACCCGAAAGAGGAAGTCTGGGAAGTAGAACTGTGCTGCTGCTGAGCTGCGGCCAGGCTCCGGCAGCACTGCATGCAGGGTCGGCTTCTGCCGCAGGATGGGAAGCATCGAGCCCCGACTTGCTGCTGTTCAGACCTGGCACTTCAGAGCTCCCACAGGGATGTTGTGGCTGAAACACTGAGACATCACCAAGGCTACCACCAGCACAGCCTTCCTCCACCTCCTCCTCTGTTCCCAGGCTCCCTGGTGCAGCCAAACCAAGCCAAGCTGGTGCAGGGGAGCCGGATGGAAAAAGCCAACCCCTGATCTCTTGCCCAAGAGCAGTACCACACCCAGGCATCTGGAAAGGCTTCATTGAACAGTTTGTTGGCTATTTTTGTCATTGCCTCTGCCCTTCCTGGCCAGGGCTGAGACCAGAAGCAGTAATGCCACAGTGGAGAGGATGAGACCTGAGCATGGATGGAGGAGAAATGCTGGGAGAACCTGCTTTCAGGGTGATGGAGATGCTTGGGTATGTTAGCATCATGGAACCTCGATGCTCTGGACTTGCTGGATCCTGGCTGGACTTCACAGAGGGCCCTGTTGGTGCTGTTGGGTGGTGTTGGTGGGCTGCTGGTGGAAGAGGAGATAGGCAGAGCACTGAAACATTGCCATCTGCTGACACGTCCGGGCACGCAGCCTCGGACCCTGCCCTGCCGCTGGTCACCGGCTGCAAACAGCCTGGGCGCGGTTCCTCAGGTTCATATCTCGAAGTCTGAGCTCCGACCATGGTGCTGCAGGTCCCGCACTGCTCACGAGCCAGGAGATGCTGGAAGCTGCCCTCATCCCCCCGAAAGAGTTAATGAGCCTTTACCCTGCTGCAAAGAGCGACTTCAAAGTGTTGGGGGAGCATCCAGCGCAGCAGCCTGGTGCAGAGAGAGGCCAGGTCTTGGTAATTGCAGCCTCTGGTGCAGGAGCTATAAAGGATTTGGGAAAACGTGCACTTGGCTGCAAAAAGCCGTTTTGATTCCCCTCATCTTTTCTCCCCTTGAGCTCCCCCCAGTGCCCTCCAGCTACAGAGCTGGGAGATGCGTGTCTTGGACTGGATTTGTTTTGTTTCAAGTTCCCTGGGAATCTGGCACTGGTGTTACACAGAGGAAGGGTGCTTCCAGCTTCCCAAGACTTTGCCAGGGTGGGCAGAGAGCTGGGAGCTCCCCGATGCTCTGGCCTGGGTGTGCTGTGCCTGCAGAGAGCAGCCGTCAGGAATCAAGATGGAAGCAGGCAGCAGGATGGGTGCTTCCCCGTCCCCAGAGAGGCAAGCAGCAGCGGGCAGGAGGCAGGAGGCTGCTGCAGCTCCCAGTCTCCTGCAGAAGGAGACACCAGCGCAGGCAGGCATGTGGGAACATGCCAGGGCCTCCCCACGGCACCTGTCTCCCAACAGGATTCAGCCTCGGTGCAGGGATGGTGCCAGATGGGAGCTCAGTGGCCCATCCTCCACATACCTGGGTGCCCAAGGACCAAGAGATGAATTCTTGGGGTCTCTTCCTCAGGTCGTCCTTGCTCCAGCCTCCTCTCTCCCAGGAAGAAGACGCTGCTCATCAGACTGCCCATGCTCTTGGGTGTGTAACATGGGCTGGATATCGTGTGTCAGGGCCATGAGCAGCCCCAAAGCCTGCCTGCAAAGAGGCTGCTGGAGGGGCAGACAGAGGCTGCTGGAGAAACTGGGGTTCCTTGCTTAAAGTGGGTTCATTAAAACTCAAAGTTGAGCCTTTTACTCATGGGTCCTGCTGAAGGTGTCTGCAGATTGACACCTGCTCTAGGGCAGAAACGGCCCTGAGCTCAGCACTTGGGCTCCTCAGACTGGGTTATGCCTTCCTCATCCTCTGTCCCATGGAGGACACCTTTGCAGACCAGCCTGTGAGAGGCTGGGCACTGGTGGTACCCTGGACATGGGGACTGAGATGGCTACAGGAGTCTCTGCAGAGCCACGACCACTTTGTGGCCCCTCCAAACCTGTGACCACCATGGGGATCCCTGCAAAGCCACGACTGGGATCCCTGCTCTGGGCTCCAGCAGCCATCCCAAGCTTGGAGCCATCCCATCCAGGTGGAGCATTCCGGGGGCACAGGCAAACCCAGGCACGTCGCGGTCTCTCCTATGGCAAAGCAGCACATTTCCCTTCCTCTGCTTGGCCAGCGCCCTGGCAGCACCGGCAGTGCTGCACTCCTGTGTCAACATTTGGAAGAAAAGGGGGGAAAACAGTAATTTCTGTCAAGCCCTGGGAATGTGGATGTCCCGAAAACAAACAGAAGCCCTGTTTCTTCACTGAAAGGCCGTTGTAAATCTGGTTGGCTGCCAAAAAGTGATAAAAATGATTGCTGTTCCGGCACCAGAGCAGAGGTTTGTTGGAAATGTCACCCCCACACAGCCTCCTCCAAATCTTGGGTTTATGAAAACACCCTTTTTATCAGTGGCCTGTCAGGCAGATGTTTGGCTCGGGTCCCCATCAGAGACCACATACATCCAAACTGCCATTTCCAGCCCTCTTTGGGTCATCTGTTGATTGACAGTTGTCAGCTACCCCTTGTAGGGGCTGTGCATGCTCTGGAGATCAAATTTCTCCCTTCCCTGAGCTTCCTGGTGGCTTTAGTAAGGATATTTCCTGAGGAAGGGTCATTCCCAGGTACCATTCCCTATGTCAATGTGCTTAGTGCCCGGCACAGGGGGACGCAGGATGGGTAAAGAGGCTGTGCCAGGGGGTCAGGCCACATTTTTGTGGCTTTGCTGGGATTAGCCACAGCTATTCCCTGGGAAAAAGCCATCATTCCTGGCCAGTGCAGCCACTGCCTGCCAGGCTGATCCCTGACCCTGGAGAGCACAGGAGGGAGGATGCTCTGTCCACATTTCCAGGGCTTTTTAAAGGGCACAGGGAAGGGAGAGCTATGTGTCACCGGAGCTATGAGCCAGACTTGTCAGGGCTCATCCCCTGTTTATTTATGAAGGTTGGCAGGTTTCCAGCGAGTTGTTTTCCTGGTGTAATATTAAACTCCCAACCTTTTGTTCCAAGGCATCGCCCTGGTTTGGGTACAACATCCCCAGCCCCAGCTCCCCGTTTCAGCCAGGGCGCATCGAGCCCTGTGCATGGCAGGGCCGGCAATGGCTGGCTGCATGTGAGCGCATGAGGACAGCTCGGTGTTTCCTCTGTCCTCGCACAATGGGCTGGGGCTTTCTGGGTGAAATCATTTCAGGTGCTGCCTGTTGGGCTCCCTCACCCTGGGTCAGTGCAGCAACGGCAGGGACAGGGGGGACCTGCCAACCCCTCCAGCCATGGGGCTGAGCACTGCCTGCTCATGAGGAGGATGTGGACAGGCTGTTGTACTCATGTGTCTGCAGATCAGTTCTCAGAAAAACCGAGTGGTTTAAAGGTTGGGTATAGATATTTCCTCTGCTCCAGCCCTGCTGTGGGTCTTTGCAGAATCATATCCCTCAGGCACAGCTTTTGGACCTGTAGGGAAACAGCCTGAGGGCTGGAGAGGGACCAGAGCAGGGTTAAACAATGGACTTGCAGATGCTTGAGGGCAGTGTAAGGGACTGGCCTGTCCTGCCTGGGACTTGGAGCCCCCCTCTGGGCAGAACCCACCTATCTGGGCTCCCCTCCACCGCCACCACACAAACACCCCCGTCCCACAAGACCCTCCCTTGAGGAGGGAGGACAAGAGCTGGGATGAGGCTGGGGTGAGCTCACGGCCACAGAGGTGCACGCACATCCCCAGTGCCTGGGGGATCCGAGCGCTGCTGCTGCCGGGACGTGCCCGGGCACAGCCGCTTCCCTGCGCCGCTGCTCCGGAGGATGAGAAATCCCACGGTGCGGAGCCTCCTCCTCCCAGGGGAGCGGTGCAGGGAGCTGGCAGGTGGAGTGCCCGCGGGCACAATTCCCTATCCAAACCCACACGTGTCCCGGCTCCGATACGGAGGCGAGAGAGCAAACCTCCGGGCCCAGGCGGAAACACACACTTGTGGGAGCGCCAGGGGCAAGAAGTGCGTGTCCTGCTTCCAGGATGCGTGGTTGTCACTTTGCATGTGCTCAGATATAAATAACGATAGGAACCACATGTAGGTTCCCAATTAATTGATGGAGCCTCCGACTACCAGGTAGATTCGCTTCCCCTTTTCCTGGAGCATCCGCTGCCACCCAGGGAAGAGCAGCCGGAGCCGCTGCAGGGTTGGGCTGCCTGGCTGAAGGTCTCCTTGTCCCCAGTGGTGGCTCTGCAAGGACACTGATTTCGAAGCAGGCTGTGCCTTTTCAGTTCAGTTCCTGCTGTCTGTGGCTCAGCTTCAACTTCATTTAGGAAAGACCCTTTCAGCAATTCCAGCCTTACTTGAGGCAGACACAGAGGTCTGGGAAGGATCAAATCCCCCTCCAATCAGCTACATCGGCTCCTGACCCGTGTCCCAGTGGAAGCAGGATGCCCAGGATGTCTAGGCAGTGGTGGCTGAGGTGGACTCTGCTGGGAGACCCCGGGAAAGCTGAGAGCAGGGAGAGAGCTGGGCTCCTTTGGCCTTTATTCTAATGATAATCAGGCTGAATTCCTCAGGACAACCTCAAGGGATGCAGCACTGAATAGCAGGCAGGGAGATTTCCCAGAGAGCTGAGCTTGCTTTTTGTGTTCTCCCTCTCCCGAGGGAGCTGCAGGGGCACAGGGCCCTGCTGGGGTCCTGTTCTGTAGCTCCTGCTCCCACCAAACCCACTGCATAGAGGCAGCATCTCTGGAGCACACAGTGGCTCATGGGCTGCAGCAGGAGCTGGCTTATGCCCGGACATGTCCCACAACCTGCTAGGAGATGAGGGCTGCGCTCCCTGCGCTGATTTCTGTCTTCTTAGCGGTATGAAAGGAGCCAAATGCCATGTCCTAAAGCATCCCAAGTAGGGTCTGCTTCTCCCCAGCCAGCTGGGAGATAGCATTCCCCAGGACCAACCTCTCAGCCAGTGCTAGAGCTGCTGTAAACGCAGAGAGCCAAAGCGAGAGGGGAACTTGGGCTGCCCTGCGACCCTCTGATCCCCACAGCATCATTAATCATTAATCAGAGCTCAGTGGAAAGGTTATTTCACTGCCTAAAGAAGCAACAAGTTGTGTCTACTGCTTCTTTAACGAGAGGCCTTTCCTATGGCTGGTCCCCAGAGCCAGAGCTTCTTGAGGGTCCCTGCAATGAGGTGGATAGAGACCAATGGGTGGCTTGTGACTTCAGTGCTTTGTTTGATTTACTTTCAAACTCCCTGGTTTTGAGGGTCCATCCTCACCAACCTGCAGCTCAGCCAGGGACTGGGGCTGTGGAGCCATGCATGGAGCTGTGCATGGGTGAGAAGTCGGGGTGCAGCCCTGCCCCAGGCATGTCACTGAACACTGGTGGGCAGTGCTGTGCCGAGCACGTGTGTGCAAGCTTGAGCCTAGGAACCTGCCACGTGGAGGGATGGAGAACCCCAAAATCCCAAGTTCACCATAAAAATATCAATCATCTCTAAACATCCGTGCGCTGCTGATCCTTCCCTCCCTGCCTGGTATTTTCTCACGCTCTGAAGCTGGCAGCAGGCATTGGGAAGCAGTGTTGGAACTTGTCCTGCCGTCCCATCCAGGCCGTTTATCTCCACCATCGAGCCCTAGAGCTGGAAAAGCTGCAAGCAGGGGCAAGGCACGCTCCTGCTTGCCGCTTTCCATTGCGTCACTTGGACACGGGCTGAGCGAGCGCCCGAGGGGCAGATCCCACACACAGCACCCTGCCTGGTCCTGCAGAGCACAGCAGCGTCCTGGCAGCTCCCTGCTGATTGACAGGACACAGGGACCCTGGTGACACCCCTGAGCATCCCTGAGAGCCCTCCCTTGCCAACAGCCTGCGAAAAACCAGTGTATGAGTGCTCTGTGCCTCTCCCAAAGCTCCTCATGTCCAAGGGCTGCACTTCCAGAGGGACCCCAGATGTGACTCTTGCTGTCTGACCGGAATGGGAAGCTGGTTGGGAGCCACCTTTGGAGTAGGACATGGCCAGGCCTGGCTGGATGCTTCCACTGGGACAGTGAGGACAGGAGGGGATGGTGACACTGCTGCCTGGGCTGGGATGCTGAGGCACCTGCTTTGGTGTGGATGGCACAGCCCTGACGTGGTGTGCTCAGTGTGGGATCCTGCTCGGAGCAAGCCTGGTTAATTAACACAATTAGGAGGCTGCTTCTCGCCCCTCCCTTGCTGGCTCCTCCAGGATCTGATGGGTTTGGCTGCCTTGCACCCTCCTGCCGCTGCCGCGCTCCCGGCCCCAGCCACCGGCCATGGCTTTGAACAGCGAGAGCAGAGATTCCTCTTCCCAGTCCCAGCGAGCGCCAGCCTGCAGAGCCCTGGCCCTTCCCTCTGGGGGCTTGGCCAGCGTGCCTTGGTGCTGCTTGGTGTGGCCAGGCTTAGCATGGCATGGGGTGGCACAGAGTGGCACTGCACCACCCAGCCATGGTGTGGGATGGGGCAGTGCAGCCCTAGATTTGTCTTCCCCATCACAACCTAGGCTGAGGCATTTGGTGCCCTGCCTGGGCCACGTTGCCACCAGGACCCCATGAATCTGATCCTTCCCCTACCCCACTATTCCCAAGCCAAAGAGATATCCCATCCCTTATTTCCCAGGGAAGCTTGTGCCTCCATCCTGGAGTCTGGTGGCTCAGTGACAGGGGTCCCTGTCAGATGGATCCCCTTTTCACAGAGAACCAGCCCTGGGCACTGGCCAAGAGCACGCTCTTATCAGTGTGGGAAACAAGAGTTCAGCAAAGCACTATGTGATACCACAGCAATTCCTGACGGAGCTGCCCAGCCATGGGCACCGTGTCTGTGCCACGGAAGGGCAGAGCTGCCATGAGCCCCTTGGGACAGCAATGCCATGCTGCACGGGAGCTGGCATGGATGGAGCTGGGGTCATCTGGGGCTCAAGACATGAAGCAGAGCCAGGAGCAGCAGAGCCAAGACAGGAAACCAGCCTGGTTTCCTACACACTTCTCATTCAGACAGTTTCTGGTGTGGGGGTGCTCTGCTGTCTAATAAGAAGATTGAGCTCTCTGTGCTGTCTCTTTCTGTGAGGTGACACCAACGAGACCTCTCTGAGCTCTTATTCCACCACCTACATGCACAAAATTTACTGGCAGCAAACAGCTTTGAGATTGTCACTCTGGGTCAGAGGAGGCTGGGTTTGGCCACGGATGCTCCTGCGCAGATGGGGTGCACTGGGCACAGTGCAGGGGCAGCTCGAGGGATGGTGCTGTGGCCAAGAGGGCAGGAGGAGGCTTGTTTGGCTTGTGCAAAACCCACACAAGCAGAGGAAGCTTCTCTTCATAAAGGCAAACATTAAAATGTGCTCTTTCAGGACCAACAAAGCCATTTTTCTGCTTTGATTTCAAAGGTAATTTAGAAACCTGGTGACCCTGCTTTTATTGCAAGGTGAGAAGCTCTTGTTAAATGCAAAGCCACAGATTGCTGGTGTTGAAAGCGTTAAAAGCAAACACTCTGGATACTTGTCTTTGGCCAGCCAAGTACTTGTTTTTCTAACAGAAAAAATAGGTTTATTTCAAACCCACCAGAATCCTCTTCTCCCCTGGGCCTGGATGCTGCCTTAGCTCCAGACGGGTTTCCCACCCTTGGAAACAAGTGAGCCCTTGCAAAAAGAAACACCCCCTAAGCAGTAAAAACCCAGCAAGGCTTCAAATTCTGTTGACTGCATTAATTTCCCGTTTTGGTCATTTCCTGGCTCACCCGGGTGGGAGTTTGTGTGAGCAGCATCCCATCCACACAGGGCAGATCACAGGCTCTGCTGCGAAGTGGTGGCCGGTGGGGCTGGCTCAGGGCTGCCCCGACCCAGCGTCCACACACTGCGTTGGCCACCTCGCCTTGGGGCTGCTGGAAATGGGGAGCTGGGATTTGATGGGCAGGAAGAAGGAAAAAAAGCCACCATCCCCAACCCGGGCTGTTTTGATGGCAAGAAACCAAATGTCCCTCTGCATCCTGACCTTCATTGTGTGGGGAAGGAGGGAGCTCCTGAGAAAACGTGATAAGGATTGCCAGCAGCATCCAGGGTCGGCACCGGCACTGGGTCTGAGCCACGCGTGCCAGCGTGTGCAGAGAGCTTGCCCGTGCTCAGCAGCAGGGGAGTGGTGGGTTCCTGCGGCTGGGAATGGCAGCGATGGAGGCAGCGGGACTGCAGCAGGGAAAAGAGCTGGAGGAGAAGGGAAGTGCCTGGAACGTGGTGCTTAAAGAAAACAGACCTCTCTGGAGAAGTCAGGACCAGAGAGCTGGGTGATGGAGGATGCTGCCCTGGGGAGCTGCAGCCTCTCTTCCCTGTCCCCAAACTGGGGTGCCTGGGCAGGACAGGGTGCAAATCACCCCCCGGGGGCTTCTCTCACATGGGACCCTGGTCCTGAGGGTGCAGTGCTGGTTTAGAGGAGCCCTTGCCCCCTGAGGTCTGGGGGATGTGCTGTGCTCCAGCATGCTAAACGGTGCCGTTAGTGCCGACGCTTAACTGAATGTGCTAATTTGACATCTGGTGATTTGCTCGGGCTAAAGAACCTGTTTACATTCACCTTCCCCCTGTTTGGTTTGCGATAGGAGCAGAGCAACCAGCGCTGCTGCCGGTGCCCTGCTCTCAGCGGGTTCATGGGGGTTTCCGATGAGAAAAGCAGCGCTAGGGCTCAGTCCTGGCAGCCTCCCATCCAGACCTTCTTTCCCTGAGATTTGTTTCCCCTTATGTTTAGCTTTTGCCTCATCTCAAATAAAAAGACTGATTTAAACCCTCTCGCAATAAAGCAATCCAAACAGAAGTCGGTCTGAAGCACCCTGTGATGGGGGAGAGGGCTCCAGTTATTTGCTTAATTACAGGGTTGTGTTTGTCGAGTACTTGTGGGTGAATTGTTTGCAAATAACAGGTGAGTTTATTCATGCTCCCAGCCCTGAGCCCTGAGATTAGAGCTGGGCTGGGAGATAGGAAGGTGCTCAGGGCAGTGGGTGACCTTTGGGAAGTCCCTGCTGCCTGGTCCTGGAGGACTCAAGAGGCTGGGATGAGGGTGCTGGTTCCCTTGGGAAACTGACTGCTGAGGGCTGCAGGGATGTGATGCTGGTTTGCTGGAGCTGGGGGCCTTGCACTGTTCGGTCTCAGTCATGTGCAGTTTATCCTTTCATAAACTGCAGGTAAGGATTTACTAATTTATGGAGTTCCTCTGTAAAATGCAGTCCATTAAAGGGAGAGTATGGAGGCTGCCTCAGCTTTGGGAAGCCTGGATTCAACACCTTAATCTGGGCCACTCACTCCCAGGTGGTTCCTGACCTGTATGTCCATGGGAGATAACACATCTCCTTAGGACTTCTTCCCCACTTGATGATACAGACAAGGGCATTTTGGGGTGTTGGAAGGAGGAACGGCTGCCAGGTGCTCAGCTGATGCAATGGTGAGAGCAGGTGAGTGTCAGATGTTCAGAGTTGGGATGGACATGGGATCTGCGTGCCCACAGCCTGCTGTTAGTTATGTCCCAGCACTGGAGTACGGATACCTCCCTAGCACATCCACACTGATGGAAATGTCAGCTGCTGTGCGTGCAGGGAGCAGGGAAGTGACACCAGGCAGGGGGATGCAGCCCCAGCCAGGAAAAACAAAGTGCAGGAGGCAAACATGTCCCTGCAAACACCCTGCTCCCTCTCCAAGGGCTGCAGTGTCAGCCCAGGTGTTCAGATGGAGAAGTGTTCCCAAAGTTCCACCAAGTGAAATCCCAACATTTGCAGCCTCCACCCCAGGGAAGAGGCACTCCTAAAAGCGTGACCATTGTTCTAGGGCTGTGTCAGAACTCTGGAATGGAGATGGAGACCGAAGTGATGAGGAGTACATGAAGGAGCAGCATTGCACATGTCCACCTCCTGCCCTGCTCCTGCAGCAGCTGCGCAGACCCCGCTTGGTCAAGCCCGTGAGAGCCCCACAGCGATGTCAGACGTGGGGTGAAGGGGCAGGAGGCAGCGTCCTGCCCTGTGCTCGGGGCAGGTGCTGAGCTGGGATCAGAGGGAAGCTGAGCTGGCTCAGGGTGACTCAGGGCCAAGTCACGCAGCACCCACTTCACCCCGCCGGCTGCCTTCACTTGCTGCTGTGCCTAAGCCTGCACTTGCACACAGTGCTGGGGGTGCTACGGAGCCGGCACGGAGCCACGGGTGATCCCGAGCCATGATCTGGAGTGTGGGAAAAGCGCAATCACTGCAAACAATCAGAGGCAAAGCCGGCAGCAGCACGCAGCGAGCCAGTGAGGAATTCGGAGGCGCATTCCAGCGGGGATGACAAGAGGAGGGGCCGGGAGCTGGGCCGGGAGCGCATCAAAAAACATGCTCCGATTTGTTTTGGTTCTGCTCCCTCCGTGTCTCACCCGCCTGGCTTTCGAGTAAAGCCGCTGGGTGCTGCCAGTGGTGGCACGGCCGGGAGCCGGGAGGTGCTGAGCTCCGGCTGGGCACAGCGCTGCCCCGCTGGCACCGGGACCAAGGGCAGCTCTGCCTTCCCTCCTGTGCCTCAGCTGTGCTCCTTGGGACCGGAATCTGGGCCGTAGGGATCCGGCTCCGCTGACCGTGTGTGCCCAAACTCCTCAGACAGTGCTAAGGGCCATGGTCAATAAGCCTTGTGCCAGGAGCCACCCGCATGGCTCAGCACCCATCCGCAGGGGACATGTTCTCCTCCCATCAAGGCTGCTGACTGGCAAGCTGTTTCCCCACTCTGAGCCTCAGTTTCTCCTTCAGTGCCATGAGGAACATGAAAACTTCACTTTGGACGTGGAGAAGGCATGGGGCAGAGTATGGTGATGGAGCAGGAGAGCGGGTGGTGCTGCTCAGGCTCCAGGGGAGGACCTGGGCTGCATGGTTTTCTCTTGCCCACTGCTCTTTGTGGGCAGCCAGCAATCACTGACTTAGCCCTACCTAAACCCTGCTTAGGTTGCCTAGCAAAGGAAGGTGTGGGGCAGAGCCACATCTGTGGTGCCCATCTTCATCCCACCCCACCAGCATCCTCCTCCCTTGCCCAGGCAGTGAGCAAGGCTCTGTCAGAGGCACAAGGAAGGGGTAAGTTAGAGTGTGCAGGGTGCCCTGTACTGTATTTCTCTTTGCTTCAGGCGGAGCAGCCATCCGGGAGCAAAAAGCATTCAATTGCTCACTGATGCTTTTCTTTGAAGCCCTCATTCATCCTCCAAGGTCTGTATCGATTGGGGACGCCAGGAAAGCATCTGCCCTTCTCTGCCTTCATCAATGACTTTCCCACATTAATCCACCTCTTCCCTTGATAACCACACTAATTACTGACAGCTAAGTTGGCTCTGGCAGGTCACTGGAGGCTGGGAAGAGCAACCTGCTCTGCAGCCTGGCTGTGCTTAAAGCCGCAGCTCTGCCCAGCACCGGGCCCCAGTGCCGCAGGGAACATGAGCCCTGCAGCTCGGGGCTGACCGTGGGGCAGGAATTCAGTGTTTGCTGCTGACAGAGGTGGTTGCTTTCCAGTTTTGAGGCTCTTGTGCCTCCCAGGCACTGACTGATGAATTTGCATGGATGGGGATGCTGGACCCTGCCTCTCGTCCAGGAGGGAATGTCTTAACTTGTGAATGTGGAGCAGCAGAGGTCAGAAACCTGCCCTAGTGATCGGGTTGGGGGGGGGAAAGGCTGAGGACAGGAACTGGCTCCACAGCCGGTGAAATGGGAAGAAGACCTCGAGGGAGAGACAGGTTCAGCCTCCTATGGGATCAGGCTGGCAGCTGTGGGACAGCCCCATACACTCTGCAGGGGTCTGCCATGCAGCCACTGGCTTTCTGGTGCAGGCTGACTTCATTTCCACATTTGGCTTGGTTTTGGTGTAGAGAATTACAACACACATCAGTGTGGCAAGGAAGGGTATTTCATCCTGCTCATGACCCAGAAGATGCCAACTTTCTGGAGTGGAGCTTCCTCAGGAAAATCGTCCTTGCATCTTCTCCCTCAAAGCCCATCTCCTGTCTCTCTCCTATCGAGTGCATTTTGCTCACAACTTTAATGTACATCATGGGCAGCTCAGCCGCTGGCAGCTGAGCACGGCCTGTGCCAGATCCCTGAATCCCAGGGAATTCATCCAATGAACTGGTGCTGCTTCCCTGCAAGTGACAGCAGCCCTTCAGGCTACAGCGGGCTCAGACGTGAGGGAGAAAAGAGGCAGAAAGTGAGGCTGGCAGGAGGGAGGTGATGGTGTGCGGGCACAAGGAGCTCTCTGAGGACAGCACACGGCTGAGGGCCTGACCAGCAGGAATGGCTCCACAAGGAGAGGCTCGGTGAGGGGTACCAAGTCCTTATGTACCCCTGGGTGATTGCACTACGGGCAATCCCCATCCCTACGAGCCATCTGCTGTCCTTGGGGATGGCGGCAACAACCTGTACATGGGTAAATACCCATGGGTGATGAACTGGAGGATGAGCAGTGCTGGATCACAGGGTCCCACAGGCGCCATCCTGACCCTCCTCATCCCTGGGGGCAAGGGCGGCCATGCCCGCCCCAGCCCTTCCAGTGAGGAAATGGTGACCAAGAGGCCCCAGCACAACCACAACCACGCCTTTGTCTCCCTGCAAGATGTCAGCGGGAGCCCCTCTCTCCTGGCTTGGCCGTGGGGTAACGGCAGGGCCTGGGGAGGGTGAGCGCTGCCCTCCATGCTGCCGCCCGCCATGGGGCTGCCATGGTGAGCTTCCCGCCATGGCAGGAAGCAGCCTCCTTCGGCACCGCTTGTGCTCCCCATGCTGGGAATGCGGGGCCGGGCGGGCAGGATAGAGCCATGGAATCATGGAATGGGTTGGGTTGGAAAGGACCTGAGGATCACCCAGTTCCAACCCCTGCGTGTGCTCCTCCTCACCGAGGACCTGTGTCCGTGCCTCATGGCGGCTCTTACCACAGGACTTTCCCGCCATGGCGGCAAAATGAGCCGGCTCCATGGCGGCTTCCCCTCGTGCCTGTGGGGACGTGAGGTGCCATGGCAGCACGGGGGCTGTGCCAGCACCTCCATCAGCCTCTGCGGGACCCCCAGGACCCCTGTGAGGGCAGGGGACCCCATGCTGGCCCCCATCAGCCTTCGGCTGCCATTCTTGAGGTGGCGCCGCCATCTAGTGACATGGAGCCAGCGCCGTGGGGCCCTGCCCTCGTCTCTCTCATTGTCCCTGTCCTCATCCCTGTCCTCATCCCTGTCCTGGTCCCTGTCCTGGTCCCTGTCCTCATCCCTGTCCTGGTCCCTGTCCTCGTCCCTGTCCTCATCCCTGCCCTCGTCCCTGTCCTCATCCTTATCCCTGCTGTCCTCCACCTCCTCAGGGTGAAAACAAGGGGCTGAGGGGGGAAAAGCAGGAGCAGGAATGGGTTCCCTCCATGCCGAATGCGGTGGGGCAGCAGCAGAGCACAGGACCGAGTGGGTTTATTCGTTATTGATCTGTGTTGTATGGAGCCCATTTCCTCTCGGGACTGGTGTGGAACCCTCCCCTCCCAGAGGTCCTGACCCAGGCAGCAGGACCGGCTGCGGGGCCATTGCTCTCCTGGGTGTCTCCAGGCAGTGGGACCCCCCTATCCCACTTATGGGGACCCCACTTCGCTCCGTGCCTCCCCTTGAATCCCTCCCATGAGCACAGCGGGAGAGACCCAGAGGAAGACCCCGCTCTGCAGGTACCCGCAGCGAGGGGTTCAGCCCTGTCTCGGTGCCAACCAAGCCTCTCCTCACCCCAGCCTCCCCTCCCTTCCCCATTGCTCCTTCCCCACCTCCAGGACCACCATTATATCTTTAACCCCCTCCAGAACGTCTCCTTTCTGCCTCCGAAACCGGAACGAAGGCGCTGCCGTCCCGCTGGCTGCAGGACGGGGGCACGGGCGGGCCCGCCTCGGCTCCGCGCTCCGCTTTCCTCCCGCTGGCCCCCCGAGAAAAGGGATTCATCCCTGCGGGCTGCGTGTGAAACCCCCGCCTGCCTCCTGCTTTATGGAGGAAAATCGCCTTGGGAGAGCAGCCAAACGTTCCCAGCCTCCTGCTGCGGGCTTCAGACGGGAGCGCGGGAGGATGCGAGGGCACCGCGGTCCTGCGGGGAGAAGGAGCGGGAGGGGGACAGGGATGGAGCCGCTGGGCTCTGCCAAAGACGCCTCAGTGAGCACGGGAGGGTGAGACAAGGAGGGCACTGCCTTGACCGTGAAGGTGGCCAGAGCCTGCCCTGTTTCTGCTCCCCAACGGGGGAAGTGGGAAGACAGAGTCTGGCCCTGTCTGTGCATCCCAATGCTTTCCCTTTCTCTTTCCTCCTGATCTTCTTCCCACACTCCCCAGCTCCTCTCCTGGACCACACAGCCCCATGCATCAGAGACTATTTCAGACCCAGCGACTATTTCAAAGGCAGCCAAGAGGCCCCCAGCACTCCAGCCCATCAAATCAAACTCAAATTTGCAACTTATAAGCACACATAATGTCTGTGGATGCGGGGGCTCCGCTGGCACACGGAGCAGATAAGCAGGAACACATGGCTGAGCATGGAAGAGCAAAAACGTCAGCTGAAAGCAGGGACTGGGAATCTCTTAACCGGCAGCACCCAATGTGAATTAATCAAACCCAAGTGCAGCTCTGAGGGGCACTGCCAGTCTGTGAGGTCCCATGCCCGGGGCTGCAGCGGGGCTGCACTTGAGGGCTCAGGGGGAGAACCGGGGGGAAAACGGATGTTTCTAATCTGTAGCAGAACCAGAAACCGCAAGGACAAAGTCAGGCAGGCTCAGACCCAAGAAGACTCTCTCGTGTTTCCTTTTCTGGTTTATTGTGTTGGAGTGTTGTGTTCCACATGAAATTAAAACCTTCCTTTCTTTCTTGGGGGCCATTTAACATCCTTTAAAGGCTTTTTCTTTTTAGGCTGGGACCAATTTCTCAGGGAAAATGAGGTTTCCCAGCAGCACGTTTCAGATCTGAAAACAGCGAAGCAAAACAATCAGCGGCTCCAGAATTAAACTCCTCATTGGCAAGCCCTGGTGCAAAGGATTTGAGTGTTTTCACTGCAACCATCCTCCTTCCCCTTTCCCTGTGAAGCCGTTGCCTCAATCTGACCCTCTCAAGCAGAGAGATTCACTTCCGAGCTCTGAATCTCTTCTTTGTAAAGCCCAGGACAGCTCAGCTCTCGCTAGCATGGCTCTCCCACTCCACCTTCCTGCCGCCCGCAGATGCTGCTCCTCCTTGCTTGGTGTATTTTCCGCTCTAGCTTTCTGAAATGTGCTCTTGAGGTTTAAAACAGTGCATAAAAAAAGCCTGTGGACCCTCAGTGCTCTCCCTGCTGCCTTGTGCAGCCCCGATGCTGTGGTGTGCGGCACCAAGGACCCCAATGCGCAGTGGTGGCAGGAGTCAAGCTGCTCCACAGCAGCTCAGGACATTCCCTGGAGAGCCATGTCCTGCCTCCCGGGGAGGCAATGGGATACACTGAGTTTTCTGCACCAAAGAACACCCCATTTCCAGACTATCACCCTTCCAAAAACGCCCTCCCAGCAGCCATGCCCTTTTCCTCCTTCCTCTCCCTTTGGATAGCGATGGCATATGAAGGGCAGCTCCAGGCCCCTATATTCCCTCACTCAGGGTTTTCCAGCTGGAATACCCCATTGTTTCCTTGGTGAATGGCATCTAGAGTTGAGATGGGTGCTTTTCCAAAGGGGAGCTAGATCTTGGATGCAAACCGCCCTACCGAGTGCGCGAGCAGCCACGGTGGGGTGTGCTTTTCCTTCCTAAGCGTGCTGGGAGAGAGCAGTGCAGGCAGGCACAGGCAGCACGTACAGGCAGCTCCCGCTCCGCCCAGGGAGCTGCGTGTGTCGTTCTCTTTCCCGGCTCTTGCTCCTGCTTCCTCCTCCTCCTCCTCCTCACATCATGGCTATATTTAGTCCCAGACGCTGCAAACCCTTTTGCACAACTCCCGCAGAGCGCCTGGCAGGATCAGGGCTGGGATTTCTTATGGTAATTCTTTGGGCTGGGAACACCCCGTCCAGTATTAATAACAAACAATGGGGGCAGTTCCTGGAGCACAGCATCATTATCCCTACCACGCTGGGGGCTTCGTTAAAGGACTGCCTCCACGTGAACAAGCAGGCTTTAGCTGGCACAGCCGATGGGAATGAGGCAAGGGAAACCTCCCACAGACACCAGAGGAGGGCAGGAGGAGGCAGGCGGATCAGGGCCCCACCGAGCCGCTTGTTCTCTGATCTGCCTGTGTGTCCCAGCTCTGTGCCGGAGCTCCTGCGTGGCCCTGGGGATGCTGCTGTCCTGGTGTGACATGCAGTGTGTCCCCATGCACAGCCTGCACAGGGATTAGGCTGCAAGCACTGCTCTTCATCCTTTGGCTTTGAGGTACCAGCCCTCTGCCCTTTCCAGGAATGCCTTTTGGAAAGTGTTTTCCCACACCGCTCATTCACACCGGGGACAGAAGAAAAGGCAGATAAGGGGTTGCATGGGATGGCTCCCATTCCCCTCCACATCAAAGCTGTGTGTTTATCACCAGCTGCTTGCTGGCTCCTTTGAGACAGGCTGGGAGGGGAAGGGGTCAGGGTCTGTCTCGCTCGGTGGCTTGGTTGAGGTCTGTGGTTTAACCACTGAGCAGTGCTGCCTGCAGCCCTTTCCTAACTGCTCTGCCCCCACGTCCAGATGAGGGTGAGGTCCAGGCACTGTTGTGATTATAAGCAAAGCTCTTTTGTTCTCATTATAAGATGGGCTCATAAGGGACCTGGGGGACCTCCAGCTCCAGCAGAAGGAGATGGATGGATTCGGGGCAGGAAGGAGGCAGGAGGGGAGCATTCAGCACATTCAGGAAGAGGATGAAGCACAGCAGGGTGTTAAAAGTCAACCTCTTTCCCCCTCCAGCTCCTCCAGGTCAGAGGGAGCTTCCCAAGGTTATCAGCCGGGGTCAGCCGCTGATACAAGAGGAAGGTGACGAGAGGCAGGGGCCTGGGGTGCTGGGGCTCTTTGGGACCCTCTGTGCAGTCTGTGCTGCTGATGGGCACCGAGCGTGGTCGGTGGGGACCTGGCCCCGTTGTCCACGGTGCTGCACAGATGCCATCAATGATAACTCACACCTGGAGTCCTTTGCATCCTGCCCAAGTTTCTGCACTGCTGCCCATCAGCCCAGCTCCAGGGGAAGCTCTGCAGAGCCCTCTTGGCTCCATGGGTATGAGATAGGGCCCCGACTCTGCTGCAGTTGCCCTGTATTGATGTTGTTAATGTGACAAGTTGAATTAATTAAGTGCTTTTGGAGAAGGCTCTGGCGTTCCTTCCTTTCCAAGGCTTCTTATTTCAACGGAAGGCAAACAGTGAGAGCATCTCCTTCCCCAGAGGGCCCCGGTGTGTCACGCCAAGGCAGCCCCTCTCTGCTAACCCCAGGCCTGGGACACGTCCTCCCCTCCCATGGCCAGAGACAAGCAGCCACATCGGGAGCCATGAGCTCTCCCACAGCTCACAGCCCAGGGAAGATGCTCTGGGATTTTCAGGAGCATCAGAACAGCTTCTATGCAGATGGGTACCAAATCTGAGACCCAGCCCTCACCAGCCAGGTCAGAAACCTGCCTGGAACTTGTCTGCTTGCTGCTGGGGAGCTTCCTATGGCCCCTGGACCTGTTGTCCCCCAGCTCTGCCCTAGCTAGAGAGGGTGGCAGCTGCAAGAGGAGCATTCACCTGCATTGGCAAAGAGCAAAAGGCTTTAAGAGCTGGGGGAAGCACTACTCTTTATATCAAACAGTCCATGGGAGCATTGCCCTACGGCCATGGAGAGAGCTCTGCTTCAAGGAGCCCCCGGCCAAAAGCAGATCATGGTTCAGCCAGAGATACAGAGGCACACAGCAGGGACCAGTGTCCTTGCTGGCCTCATGCAACCTCTTGCACTGATTCCCTGGGGTGAACAATACCTATCTTATTCGTGATATTCAATAGCAACCAGTTGATGTCTGTTTTCAGGTCACTTAAACCTGCCTAAAGGCAGAGCAGGTTACGAGTGGAGGCTTCCTGGGCTGAGATGGGGTGTCTCTTCACCAGGGGTGCACAGGGGCATCATTGCATGGAATGTTTGACGTTAAAGGTACAGAGAAGTAAAAAGCAAAAGCAGGAACAAGGAGTACACAGCTCTCCCCTCCCTTCTCCGGGGAGTTCACTCCTTATCTTAGCCTCACTCCCATTTCCTTCTGGGATAAACCAGGAACGGGTGGATTTGCTTTCCTTCTCTTTGCAATTGATGTGGCCAACACAGACCTCCCCACAGCACTGCCACCATGGGCTGATGGCGAAGAACCTCTTTCTGTGCAGGGTGGTTTGGGAATGAGCCGTGTTCACGGAGCTTGGGAACACTCTGGAAAACTCACTTCCCTGGGCCTCTTCATTGAGAGAAAAGTGATGGCATGGGGGTCCAATTACAGTGAATTCCACATTGCTGAGCTCCGCGGAGCCTCACCCCGAGCACTGGGTCGTGCCATCGGCCCGGAGCTGCGGTGTCAAACCTGCTCCAGGATTAAGTGTGTTGTAACTGGAGCTCTGAGCCCAGAGTGTGGGCAAGGGGGAGGCTTTCATCTGCTGTAATTGCGGATCACAGAGAGCACATTGGGCTCATTGGGCCCAGTGTGCCCATTGGGCTGCTCTCACACGGCTGCTTTGGGGAGCTGAGCCCTTCCACAGAGCTCAGGGTGGTGCTGGGGGTCTGGCCAAGCTCTGTGCGGTGACAAGATCTGTGCTTGCAAAGCCCCAGAATAAATGGTTGTCACAGTCCCCCCCTTGCAAGAATGGTCACATGTGTTTTGTCTGCCTGCAGACTGGTGTCCACTGCCCTTGTGTTCCCCCCTTGCAGAGCCCTGCTCACATCCCTTGCTCTCCAGCTTGTCCTCATTGCAGTGATGTGTGTGGGGAGTTTCCTGTTGTGAAGGTGGCTGGGGCAGACCTGGGCTTGAATTTTCTGTGGAGGGATTTCTGACTCCTGACACCGCTGTAGCAGATGGAAAATGAAACGAAACCAGAGCTGAAATGTGGTGTCAGCCCGAGAAAAAGAGGGTGAAACACTCATCGGTTTGGGCTGATCAACAGTTGCTTTACACTTTGAAACCCTGAACAGTTACAGCAGCATCATTTCCTAGCAGGGACAGGAGGTGGTGCCTCTCCAAAGGAGGTGAAAGGCAGCGACCTGCCCTGCCTGGGATGTTTCCTTGAGCCCATGGGTCCGTGAGGGTCTGCGCAGGAGCCGGGGCAGAGCTGCCTTCCCCTGCTGCCCCAGAAATCTCACCTTTCTCTGTTCAGCATTTTGGGAAGCCAGCTCTCCGTGTCTGAGCAACGGGGGGATAGAAGCTAGAAAGGGAGTTTGGAGCCAGTAGTGGAGAAAGCCCCTCCATGTGTGCGGGGAAAGCAACGAGCCCTGAGCTTTGGTCAACCTGGTGTGCTAGAGCCAAGCAGGAGATGTAGCTGCAACCATGAGGAAGCGCAGGTGAGCAGACAGCGCTGTTGTCTTGCTCAGAGAGGGTTTGAATCAAAGGCTCAGCTTTGCTTTCCTCTGCTGGGCTTTGCTTTGTGGTGTGGTTCTGCTGTCCCTGCTGGGCTATCAGATCCTCTCCCCGAAGGAATCCGGCAGCTGCGTGCTCCGGAGGCACGGTGCAGCTATTGTATCTGCACAGATGGACAAACAACCAGAGGTGTGTGGGGCACCCCGGCCCGGCCCTGCACGCCGTGGGATGAGGGGATGCTGCATCCTTTCTAGCGTGGTCCCCAGGTCAAGGACTGAGGGAAGTGTGATCCTTTAGGGCAGGAAAACAGGAAACAGCGCTGGTGGCAGGAATTTGTTTCATTTAGTGTTTCACGTCCCAGGAGGTGTGGGGCTGGGGCTCATTGCATCACATTGCTGGAGGATGGATCTCGAGCAGCCACGCATGGGGCTTCCATACATAAGGTATGGAACTGGGTACCAGAGGGTCTGCCATCACACCCAGTGTACCTGTGTCCAAATCCACTGGGGTCGGGGCACCTGGGAATGGGATTTAGTGCCTGGCGTGAGGCAGGAATGAAGGCAAGTTTGGATAGTAGCTCTTCGGCTTAAGCTGCTGTACCA
>JBCJKH010048139.1:0-11101 GCA_039877255.1 Loriculus beryllinus | reverse complement strand
GTCCTTGTGTAAACTGTGCTTGTGTTCCTGGGGAAACAATGCTACTCGCATTGTTTAGGGATGAAATCGTGTCCTGAAGAGCCCTTGGAAAGCTCTGGCTTGCTCTAAATATAGAGAGGCAGCTGGGAAGGGGGAATGGAGCTTGCGACACTTGGTAGGAGGAAGGTTTCTGCCCATCTCCAGCTTGTGTCACACACGCTTGTGGTCCTGGGTCACGGAGCCACGGCCACGGTGCTGGCTTAGCATCCTCTGGATGTGACCAGGCAGACCTGGGGGAGCTGAGCAAGGGCTCTGCCTGCCCAGGACCCTTGTGGGGCTCCCGGTGCTGACCTGCACCCTCCCCATGCACACCCAGCAAGGGCACACGCACCCCGCTCGCACCGGCTCCCGTTTCCTGCCGGGGCGGTCGCAGCAGGCGGGACCAGTGATTTATTAATGAGCGGAGGGCCGGTGCCGCTGGGGCGTGCCAGGCGGATGTGTCTGCTGGGGCAGATTGGATAACCCCCTGGCCTGCTTCCTTCGCAGCCTTCAAACGGCCGCGGCGCCCAGAAGCACCATATCCTTTTCCTCCAGCTCCCTCCCTCCCTGGGGCACACGGGGGATGCAGGGACATCCTCACTCGACACAGAGGGGTTATCCTGCACCAGGAGGAAGGGGCACTCGCTTAGGTCTTCACTGTAGCAAAATGGAGGTGGTCATAGGGTGAGCTACATGCAAAGAGCCAAACCCAGAGCCCTCTTTTGAGAAGGAACCATGGGAAAAACAGAGCCTAATGTAAGGTGTGGAAGTGCTCCCTGCTTTCAGATCAGAGAGGTCTCTCCGGGGTTTATGCAGGGGATGTGTGTCCCCTGACAAGGACGGCAGTCTTTGGGGTTACCCAGGGCTGGCTCAGCCATGAAACACCCTGTGAGCACCCTCCAGCCACAGGCCGGAGCATTGACTGAGCCCCATGCTGTCCCTGGATGGGTAAGGCACATGTAGGACAGTACTCAGCACTGGGGCTGCTTGCTGGGGCTCTGGGACTGCTCTGGGTTCCTGAGTGGTGTTTTCTACGTGAGCCCTGACTGCCTTTCGTCTCCTGCACTCAGGAGTGACTCAGGTCAGCGAACAGAGGACATGGCCCTTTTCCATCACATCATGGTGCCTCGTGTGTCCTCTTCAGGCTCCGTGGCAGGAGCAGTCAGGGAATGTTGGCTGCTCCTCACACCAGGGTGTCTGTGGTACCCATGCCCTGGCTGAGCCCCGCAATGAGCCGCTCGGTGTGTCATGGGCGGCCGGTGGCAATGACATTCCTTCGGAGATGGGACGTTTCTGCTCAGGAAGGCCTGAAAAAAGCCCGGGACAAAGGGGGGAAGTGATGGTGGCTGTGTCTGCAGTTATCTTGCCGCTGCACTTGCAGGGGCCGCCGAGTGACAGCGCTTTGCTGTTTCGCTCCTGAGAGCCAGGAAACACTCATCTCCGCCGGCTCCCTTCCTGCCCTGCCTCGCCCCACGCTGCGGTTCAGCAGCTCCGGGCAGCGGCAGAGCCTGGTGTTGGGGGGCACTGCTGAGGGAGCCCTGCGGGTCCCTAAATCTCCGAAGATAAAGCCCAGAAGCCAGACGGGCTTCTCCTATATGAGGCAGCTCCTCAGCCGGGGTGGGAATGGTAAAAACACCTTTCATCCAGGCTGGCTTGCTCCAGCAAGAGAGAAAGAGGTCAAACAGCTCCAGTCAGCTTGAAGAGCCCCAAACCAGCTGCTTTTCCCTGTTTCCTCACTCTTTAGTTCATTTAAATCAGATCATGTCTCTGACTTGGCTTCTCAACAGAGCCTGAGTAAAGCCGGTAGCAGCACTGCTGGCAGCTCACAGAGCAGGGTAGAAAAGGGCAGGGCATTGCCCTAGTGCCAGGACCCCAGCCTGGGATCAGGAATGAACCAACCCGGCCGTGCCACTGAGCTCAGGAAGCTGGCACATGGCAGGGATGTGGGAGAGAAATGCAGCTCCTGCAGCTGAACCGGCCCTGGGGGACCTGGGATGGCTGCACAGGGAGGGGATCCCCCTTAGCGCAGGGTGCAGGATTATTGTATCATCGTCCCTCAAATGGGAAGTGAAAGAGCAGCAGTAAAAGGATGTTTGGCTTAACCCTGTCTGCTTTGGAGTATCCTGTGCTGAAACGTTGCATTGCAGCCTCTTCCAGAGCCCTGGATGCCAGCGATGCACCTGGGAGCTCCCCAGGAACACAGGAATCTGTTTTCTCTCCCGTTAGGAGTGGAAGACTCACAATAATATTTTCAATTGGAAGGACTGTTTTTCCACTGGGGGAAAAAAAGTGTTTTCATTTTGTTAATAGTATTTAGCACTTCTCGAGCCAAAACCAGCCCCAGAGCTGCTGGACTGAGCTCTGCCTTCTCCTGCTCTTGTGTGCTGCTCTCAAAGAGCAGCACAACCTGCCCAGCCTGGTGTCATGGAGCCTTCAGTGCCGGTGGTGGGATGAGAGTCAGGATTTCTCCTGCCCGTGTGCTCAGAGCCAGCACACAACCTCCAGGTCCTGCATGGAGACCTGAGGGAAGGAACTGACACAGTACAACAAGATGGGGTGGGAATCAGGTTTATCTCTAGCGTGGTTTAAACACGCACCCAGGCTGTCCTGGTCGTGAAGGTGCATTTCAGCATCTTCTGGACATGGTTGTTCATAGCTCATTTGCTCCGGCCCGCAGATCCCGCACAGCCCTGCTGTGGTTTCATCCCCCTTTGATTGCTTTTTCAACCCTGCTTGGTCTTATTAGATTCTGTTGCAAGCGGCAGGTTTGGCAAGGCACCATCTGTGGCAGCTTCTCCAGCACGTGGGATTGATCAGGAGCAACAGTGGCAGCCTCAACCCTGTGAGAGCTGAGCTGTGGAGCCTGAGCCGAGAGGAAGGGCAGCAGTTAAGAAGCCAGCAGGAAAGCAAGGGATTTGTGTTCCCAGCATGAAATACAGCAGCCACAGAGGCCAGGGAGCTGCGGGAAGCTGGGGCAGTGTCCCTGGATGGGGATTACGGACACTATGGACTTCAGATCCAAAATGGAGGTGTTTTCATTGTGCTTGGGATGGGGTGCACAGCCTACGGCTAATCCCACCATATCTAGAGATGGGGTTCAGTCTCCTCCATTGCTTCTGCACCCTGGATGGAGGCACCTCACTCTGAGCTGCTGTTGTTCCCTGTGATGGAAGCATCACAGCGACCGGTTGCAGATCTGCCACGGTCTCTGAGCTGAGCAGCTCTCCACTGATAACAGATCCTTCTAGGGCCAAGTTCCTAAAGTCCCGCAAAAACAGGGCTTTGTCATGGAAATGCTGAGGCGACATTAATGGCAGTGTCCTGAACGCAACTCTAATTAAAGAGAGGAAGGAGAACTGAAGCAGGATGTCCTGTTTGGCTGCCCAGGCTGGAAAGCTTGTCACAAATAAAGTGCATTCTCGTACTTTGTCTCCGTCTCCCTGCACAAGGCTTTCCCAGATCGGCAAACATTCCCTCTCTTATCTCGCCTGGATTCTTGCTTCTTTTCTTTTGACATAGCTCCTCACCAGAATGGTTTCTCTCCGCTGTATTCCCCACCGAGCCCTCAAAGACACCAATCAAACAAATGTCACCTCCCTGCACACAAAGGGAATGTGCTTTTCATCCCTTGAACGAAACCACTTGGGCACAATAACTGGTTGGCTCCATGCAAAGAAATTTTCCCATTAAAGAGTGTCAGAGTAAGCTCTGGCAAGTGAATAGGGACGGGCAAATCAAAGCTGGGAGCAAGCTGGGAAATGTTTCCTTTTGAAAACAGGCTTTCCATGGAATTAGCCCAGGGGATGTCACAACCAATCTCGAGGCTGCTTCCTATGATAGCAGAGAAATCAATCCAAATCAAAACAAAGCAAAAGAAAAGGAACTGAGAAATAGCAGAGCAGTAATTTAGCTCCCTGTGTGCCACAGGAATCCTGAGCCAGCCAATTTGTGTGCTGAGTGTTGGTATCTAGGACTGGTTTCAGTAACGCCTGTGTTTGGGGCTGATGCTTGAGCTCAAAGCACCGTCCCAGCCACGCTCTCCTGCAAATCCAGGATACAAATCTGGTATATTTGTGGAAAATAAGATGCATGATCCAAGTGTTCATTTGTGCAGCAGGAGGCACGGGGCACGTGATGATTCCTGCTCCAATGACTTGATTTCCCTGCTATCAACTGGCTGCCGTGGATGCTATCGCTCCCACTGTGACATTGGCCACGGTGCCTTTGATGGGGCACAGCCCCTCTCTGTGCTGGTGCCGGGGAGGCAGCAGCCCCAGGGCTGGTCTGCAGGGTGAGTTTCCAGGAATAAAGTGTGTGGGGCTGGCACAGCCTCCAACAGCCTCACTGAGCCCCAGGAGCAGAGGGAAGTGCCCTTGTGCTGCTCAGGGCCCAGCATTTCTGCTGGACAAGGTGCGTCTTCTCTGCTGGGGCACTTGAGTGGCACTCGTGTGCACAGGGATTGGCAAAGCAAAGGCTGGAGGAATGAGCTTCGCTTCACAGGGGACTTGGAAGCTCTGCGGGTGATGTGGAGCTCGGGGCTCCTCTTATTGCACTTCCAGCTCTGCTCTTCAAATAACCCCTTCCGAACAGCGGTGCCTCCATGTCGTCACCCTGACTGCTGCACAGCACCTTGATGAGGATTGCCCCACGGGGAAGCCAGCAGGAATGAGGAAGATGAACTGGGATTTGCATTGTCCTTTCCCTGACCATGCCTTTGGGATGCCCTCTGGGACTTCACATTCCTGTGGAGCTGAGCACACCTCTCCTGCAGCTCGGGCTCTGCTTGGGTCTCTGATGGGTCCTCATGGCTGAGCTACTGCCGTCCCAGCGACTGGGGGAAAGTTGAGGCCTCCTCAATGAGTTAATGAGTTACCTTCATGCACCAAGAAGCTGGCTGGGACTTCAAGGGGAACAGGGTGAGAATAGAAAACCATGGGGCTGGCGCATTCCTCTGTGTGTGCTGCTCCATAACCCTTGCAGGGTTCAAGCACCACTCACACCGCTCTTGACATCCCGGCTGGACACGGGGGTCACTCAGCTTGGCTCCCGTGGTGTCAACAGACCCATAAGCAGAACCTGAAGTTTCACTCAGGCGGGGGGAGCTTGGTCCATCGCTTTTGGTAGTAAAGGGTAAATGTGTGTTGGAGGTGGCAAACGTGCTCAGAGCGGGAGGTGACACCATTTCCTCCCCGTGAGTCATCGCGGCCACAACACTTCCAGATGCACCTTCACCCAGCACCAGGCTTTGCACACAGATGACCTTAGCAGAGATGATGCTCGACCTGCTCCGAGCCATTGTGTTTGTCCCCTGGCTCTCTGTGGGCTGCAGGTTTGTCCCTCTGTGCACTGCCTGGGACACCCCTCCAGCTGCACACGCTGAGGCTGCACAGCTTTGGAGAAGAACAGTGGAAACTTGCCAGAATACATCTGCAGAATGGCAGCTTTAGTATCAAAGGGTGATTTAACCCCAGCTCAGCTGGGAGGTGTCTGTGATGGGCTGTCAGGGGCTCCCTGCTTGGCCTGCTTTGCCCTGGGTCAAGTCTCCAGAGACAGGTGAGTCTGCCTGCCTGGATAAAACCAGGATAGAGGCAACGAGCGAGCACAGGCTGATCTGTTTAACCATCAGGCCACATTCACCCTTCCTGCAGTGGTCGCAGAGCAGCTCCCCCGGGAGCAGTTTAGCCTATTTGATCAGTAGTTCCTCTCCCGCTGACATTTGCTGCTGACATTGCCCAGCCACGGCTTCACCTTCTGAGCAAATATTTTGCTTGGATGGGAAGAAGACTGCTCCGAGGATGTGGGAACCCAGACTGGAGCTGGATCCCCTGTGCTCCCTCTGGCCCCTCTTTATTACCTGCTGCCCTGGAGGAAACCAAGCCTGGGAAAGCGATGCTCTCGCTGCAGCATGTGTGAGATGAGCTGTTAGCCTGAGCGATGCTTGGAGGGCAGAAACCCCTCATGCAGGGTGTGCTGGGACTCAGCACAGCTCTGACTGATGCTGTGAAGGGAGGGAAGGACGATGAGTCCCTCAGCTGCAGCAGGGTATAGGCTAATTCTTTGCTCACTTTGCTCTGGCAAAGCACTGGGTACCATGGGAGGTCTCAGGTTGCTGCGCTCACCTCTGAGGCTGAAGGCCTCAAGAGTCCTAAAGTACTTACTGCCTTTGAGATAGGATGCTTAAGCACTCTCCTAAGGTCCCAATCCCTGTATTCCCCAGCTTTGGAGCTGGGTAGAAAGAAACACAGAGAAAAACGGAGAAAGAAACACAGAGAAAACCACTCTGCAGATATGCAGGGCCACTAAAATGGAGACGAGTGGCGAGGACTCACGGAGGAGACCACACAGATGGTAATGCTTTGATTTAGTCAAGCCTCGGAGGCCTCAGTTCATATCCTCATCCCAGGGAAGCCTGAAGAGAGGATTTTGTGGTTGTCTGAAAAGGGACCTGAAACGGTGTGGGCAGGGTGAAATCTTGGCCACAGGTTGAGCTGATGCCCTGCCTGCTCGTAGCACCTCTGAAGCCCATGGACCCAATCTCATCCAGCCGCTATCCTGGCAGCACCAGGGAGGGACAAAGAGAAGAAGGGTGCCCAGTTTGCAGCCCAAGGACTGTCCCTGGTAGCCAGGAACTGCTGGCAGGATTTGGTGACCAGGACAAGTAAGAGGGGAGCACACAGAGCAGTGCCTGCAGTCGGGCCCCGAGGCTGAAGGATGGTGTGAGCGGCTGCGGGAGCCCTCGGTCAGACAAAGCCTTTATGACTATATTTGTGCAGGCACCCCGAACGCGCAGACCTTTATTCTTCCAGGATTTAAACTAAAGGTCATTTTCTGTTCCTTTCCAGAAAGAAAAAAAAAAAAAAAAGAGAGCAAAAAAAAAAAAAAAAAGTGAATTCCTTTTGACGCAGATCCCCTTCCCCTCTGGATGGGAGCTCAATTGTTCTTGCAAGCAAACTCCAAATCTGCCCCTCGCATTCACTTCCTTTTTCCTGCCCCAAAGGAAACAGAGATTTCTGACTGTGTGAACTGCTCCTTTATTTAAGGATACAAGCAAATAGCTAACTGCTAATTCAGAGTCGGGCTCTCTGCACTTTAGCATGCTGCACGGCAAAACAAAGCAAGAGAAACACCTCCCCGCCCTTCCCTGCTCCATGGTAAACTGCACACTGCCGGCAGGATAATGGGTATTTATGAAAGCTGGACTCAAACATTTACTAAAGTCCAATGCAAACCCAAACCCTTCAGCCAGGAAGTTTTCAGCTACCAAAAATAATCACCAGGCCCTGGCTAATATTTTTAAGGATCATGCGTTCTTGGGAATTTCCTCTTCCCTGCATGGAGATAAGTGATAAACGCAATAAAGGCAGGGGCCGTTCTGATGCCCTGCAATGTGTCGGTGGAGAGACACATCAACAGTTCCTTTTTCGTAGCTTTTTCCTAAGCCCTGACTTCTGCATTCGCTGTCTGGCTTTCAGGCTCAATTCCACTTCTCTATTATGCTGCTGAAACCCAGTGAAGTCAGCAGAAAAGCCGAGGAAGTTTCCTGGGTAGGACTTTGAAGCCAGTGTATCAGATGCACGAATGGGGAGGCAGTTTGCTATTACATGCCACCTTAGCTTTATTACAAATGCACCAAGCTCGGGTCAGCTGCATGGTATTTGTCTGAATCATTTCTGTAGAACACCATTAGTGTAACGTCCTGCCCATTCTTCTGGTCTTCTCCACTGAGACCTCCTCTGGAGTTAGTCCCATGCAATGGGGTCAGAACAGGCCCTTTGAGTGCATTTTCCAACACACCAAGTACTGCAGAAGGATTTCATAGAAATAAACAGTCAGTGAAGGTTTTCCAAACCACTTGTAGGGAAGGGCAGAGAACAAAGAGAGGAGCTGAATTCTCAGATAGTGATAAATCATCCCGGAGAAATCCAGCTCATCCTTTTCAAACACTCATGTATGCCAGGGATATTAAAGTATGTGGCTTGTTGCAGAAAGAGACAGTTCTCACAGACTCTTTAAAACAAGTGTTAACCTTGATTAGCTCTCAAGATGTTCCTGTAGCACCAAAGCAGCCCCCATTAAGCTTTGAAGCAGGGAGAAGGTGTTTTCTCTTTGCATCCTCGGCATGCAGGCAGGTCTGTGGTCCGCACTCAATCATTCAGTGTTACTTTGTGGGAAGGACTCAAAATGCCTATCTTGGATCTTTGTTGGAAGGAAAGTTCTGCATGTAGGGTTTGAACTCTGCTTGAAGGATTGTAACTCTGCAGAATGATTGTAAATGTGTCCATCTGTATTGATGCTCCCGGTGCAGGAGAGAGGCAGCTGGATTGACTGAGTGACATTTTGGCAGTGGAAAATGTTTTCCCATCGTTCTGTGCTGGAAGGGAGGCACTGGGGATGTGCTGGAACCCCATCTCCTCATACCTTGCACTGGGGGGACCATACAGGCTTCCCAGCCCAATAAGGAGCCCAGGCACTCAGGTCCCTATTCAGGCTGCGATGATGCATTGCAATGAGAGAGGCCCTCACAGCTCAGTCCTGCGAGCAGAGACTTGCTTTGTCCTTGCATGGACAAGGAGGCACCGAGCCCCCCGCACTGTGGCTCTCACCCTCTCTGTGTGTCTTTCCATTGCACACAGCTTTCAGAAAGATACGGTCTTGCTCAAATATTTTCTGAGTGCCTGATACCTTTCTGCAGCAAGAGGTATCTGTGAGGGAAACAAAGCTGCCCCGGCAGGACAGCGCT
Organism: Loriculus beryllinus; assembly: GCA_039877255.1. NCBI lineage: Eukaryota > Metazoa > Chordata > Aves > Psittaciformes > Psittacidae > Loriculus > Loriculus beryllinus. The sequence continues at coordinate 2,343 of JBCJKH010048139.1, read as the reverse complement.
GGAACCTTATCTCACAGCACAGAGGAGATAAAGCAGTCCTTTACCAAGCTGGCTTAGCAAAAGAGAGGCTCTGGGCTTTCTCCCATCCCTGTCCCCGATGCTATCACAACAGCAGCAGCAGGGCCACATCCCCAGCCTTGGCTGCACCAGGGTCCCCGTGGTACCCCAGCCCGCAGAGCAGGGCAGTTCATCCCCCAGCTCAGGTCTGCTGCCTGTGTACAAGACACCGGCCCCCACCATATTTAGTGCCTGCTCCCTGTCTCACTCACTTTCTCTCCCGTTCTTATCAGGCTTTGCTTGAACCCTTGGTCAAGAGCAAGAGTGAGAGGTTCCCTGCACCATGGACACAGCACAGGAGCACGTGCCGGGCTTCAAGCATGCACTCAGGCACTGCCCGCAATAGAAGCACTTCCCTGGCCAGCCAGGGCTGTGTCCCGCACGTAGCCTTTGCTTTGGCCTATTTCCATGTTAAAGACATCCTGGAAGAACCTCCCAACCTGCTGTAGGAAGCACTACTTAAAGTCAGCATTATAGAGGTCAACCTCCAGCCTTCGGTCATCACAACCCCAGCTCCTTGTGCAACAGGATGATGAACATCTCATTAACAAATTGGTTGCAACCAGCAACCAGCAACCAGCCTTTGGTGCTAATGAGCAGCTTCTTGGACCAATGGGAGGGAGGAGAGGCCCTGTGGGGATCAGGACACCTTGAAAAGTGGGTTTGTTGTAGAATTGGAGACACCTGAGAAACAAGAGACCTGAGCAAAGAGGAGGTCTTTGCCCAAAGTGGGCCCAAGCTGTCTTCTCTCCAGTGAAGCAGTGAGGCAGCCTCCGCTCCTGGCAGTGTCAATGGCACATCCAGCCATCCCTGGATGCTGTTCGTGGTGCTTCCCAAGTGTTGAAAATCAGGAGTCTCTCTGACTCTGTCAGAGATAAAACAAGCACTTAACCGTGAGATAACAAACCTGGAGACACAGAACTCCTTGGGCAAGCTGAAACACAGGGAAAGACCTTGGAAGAGGCAGCTATTCCAAAGCCCCTTCCCGAACCAGCCATCGTGTGCCGAAGGTACTTTAGTGGTGAGGGTTTGCTTTAACAATAATGCTTTTTTTAATCCTCACGGAAATTTGTGAGGGAAAACGGATCATAAAATAAACCTGGCCTCAAAGGGACCCGTGTGTGCAGGGGGGATTCAGCAGCAGCCACATCAGCTGACAGGAGGGCAGGATGCCACACTAATTGGCTGGTGCTAATGAGGTGCTAAAGCCCCTCCCCCCCCCCGCCATCCCCCTCCTCAATTCATGCCTGACCGGCCTGGAATGCTGCAGTGATGGAGCAAGGGGGTTGGGGACCACAGGGAGGTACAGGCAGAGGCAGGGCTGTGTGGCCACCATGGCGAGGTGTGTGGTACCAACCCTGCGGTCCCTCCCTTGCAGACACCATAACTAAGCCTTGGCTGGTACCCAAGTATTCCCAACACCGACGTCCACAGGAGGATCATGCAGAGGCTCTGCAGGATGAAGTGTCACGATTTCAGATTTAAAACCACCCATTCATATAGACCGCTTCCCGCTCGGCAGCCACTGCTAAAGGTACTAAACACTGGGTAAACAGGAAGTGTTTTCCACACATCCCATTTCACTCCTGCGGCTCCGATGCTGAGGTCAGAGCAGTCCTGCTCCGTGCTCAGCATCACGTTGTTGGTGGCTGATGTCCCAGTCATGCACCATGACCTGTGCTCATCCTGGGCAGAGGACACAGGAGAGATAGCAAAAGGGCCAAGTGATGGTTGCTGCAACTGATAAACTGGGTCTGGAGTTTTCCTCCAAGTCCATAGACTTCAGTTTTGGGGGCAGCTGTTGGGAGCCTTCGTGCAGGCTCTGTACATTGCAGGTCTGAGCCTGTGCATCTGATGATGATGGTGAAAGCTCCCAGCTCTGGATCTGAGTCTCCTGTGTCCAGCACCTCTGATCTGAAAGGAGCACCTATTGCTGTCTCTTCGTCCATGCAAGCCCTGTAACTTTCCATAGGGAGCTGTTGCTTAGAACTTCGAGCTGAAAACCAGATAGAGATAGATAGGCTCTCTCTAGAGGTTAACATAGGCTGTGCCCACAGACACACAGTGTTTCACACACAACTGAGCACAAACACACTCTTTTGCCTGGAAGAGCCTCCCCTGGACAGTCTCACTCCCAGGGAGCCCATCAGCCAGCAGTGCTCACAGTACATGGTCACCTATTGCTGGGAAGAACGATGGGCAGCAGAAAGCAGCCTCTAAACCCTGTCTGCCAAGGAAAACACGGGGGGGGGGGGGGGGGGGGGGTTTTTTTCCCCCCCCCCCTCC
>JBCJKH010048138.1:32582-45385 GCA_039877255.1 Loriculus beryllinus | reverse complement strand
GACCCTGATCACAGCCCTTTTCCCCTTGGGACAACTAACTTTCATTTTCCTGTTGGGACTCCAGTTCCTTACGGTCATCTCCCCCTTGCAACAGCTCTTTGTCTTCCTCCCATTGGAGCAGGTCTTTTTCAAGGGAATGAAAGTATTCTTCTTATTCTTATTCTCTTTTTTTCTTACTGCTCTTCTTCTTCCTTTCTTCTTCTATGTAATTTGAAACTGAAACTCTTATTCTTATTACTCTTCTTCTTTTTCTATGTATTTTAAAATTCAAATTATTATTCTCCTTATCCTTCTTCTTCTACGTAATTTTAATTCTTACTCCTATTCTTATTACTATTCTTCATCTTCTATGCACTTTTATATGTTCTTCGTCCTGTTCTTCCTGTTATTCTTCACTGTCCTAAAAGCTGTTGTGATGGCCTTGTGCACTGTGAGAAAGCAGGCAGATGGCTGTTCAGAGGTGCCTGATCTGTGCTTTCTTCACAAAAACAAGTTAAGAATGAATGTTTATAAAGAGCCATGGGATTCTTGGCACTGTAAATGATACTGTAAGCAAAAGAGTTTTTTATGATGTTGCAATTTTTTCTAATTTATAATTTATCACAGTTCCCTAGTTTGAAATTGCTGGGTGACAGGAATTAACACCTTTGCATTTTCTAATGAAACCACTGCATCTCAGTGGATAGCATGAAAGAAGATAAGAAGGTGACAGCACATTGCCACATAATACCATTCTGCAGTACTGGTTTATATCTTGAGTCATAGGGGAGCATTACACTTTCTTGAGAACTAGAAGAGTCTGTGCTAGTGCAGATGACACCGTATGTAATGAGAATTCATTTCCCGTCCTTAAACTAATATAATTTTCCATCTGGCAACATAAGCAGAGCCCTCTCTCTCCCTCACATTCCGCATCCATCAGATCAGGGATGTGTTCACCACATAGTGCACTGTTATAGCATCATAAAATCAATTTTTACTAACACATATACAAATCTTTCTACTCCGTATCCTTCTACTGAGTGAAGCATCATTCAAACCAGAATATGACTATATTCTTTTACCATGAAGTTCATCACAGAACCATGATTTAATAGAAGGTTCTATTGTTTTTTCAGCTTTACCAGGAGGTAAAACTTAGACGAGAGAGCAATATGAATGTCCATGATAATAATACGATTCAGAGCAAGATGCTGCAGCTGTCCTTGCATTCCCCTACTTTGGAAGAGAGTGACACAGTGGAGCTGAACTATCAACACAACGTTGCAAATGACAGGATGGAAAAAGGAAGTTTGCTCAGTAAAACAGGACATGAATGTAAAGAAACCAGAGCCAAGAGCAGAAACAGTACTTTGTTAATGGACAATCTGGCCTTTGAGAATTGTCGCAAACCTGAAGACAGCCTCAGCAGCATCAAAACTTCCAAGAAAAATGCCAAGAATTATATTGGTGATCTCAATGTAGTAAGTATGGGCATTTCTTGGTTATAAGGGTGAGGAAAATACTGCAAGCTTTTGCCTGTGAGGGTAGCCTAAGGAACTGATCTCCCTGATTTTAGCTTTCCACCAAGGCAGTCTCTACTTCCTCCTTCGTTTGCTATTGATGAGTGTTTTTCACTGTTTAAATGTGTTAACAGCATGCTCTTTGCTTCCATTTATAACCTGGGGTCATTTTTGTATCTTTCTTTGTGCTCCTTTCCTCTGCCATGAGTTTTAAATGCAAGTGACCACAAGTTTCAAAATAATTCTGGAGATACCATTTTAAAGGCTTATATTAAAGGACTGTTTTTATATTTATAAAGGCTCTCAAAGAACTTGCCAGAGTCAGTGAAGAATTATGCAGCTATCAAGAGGAAATACGAAAGAAGTCAAACCACAGAAGGTACAAACATATTTGGACCCTAAATTAGAGGAAGAAAATGAGTGATGAGACTGTGCTTCTGTTCCCTTTGAAGGAGTGGTTGCTGTTGAGTTTACTAGGAGTTAGGCAGTTCCTATACTCCTAGTGTTTCAGTCCTCAGTAAAAAATATTCAAATGAAATAAACTGATATGTGATACAGGGGCACATTTTACTAGCAAAATGGAGTGTATCTGTAGAACCTACAAAATTAAATTATTATTTATACAAGATTAAATTGTACTTGTTTCTAATGGCTATGTAGAGGATTGGGAAAGTGAACACATACTTCTGTCTGCCCTGGTCCATTTCCATGCAGTTCTATACAACACTGCATGTGTTGGTTAGGCTGGGAGGTTTCTTACATTAAGCTTGCATCTAGCCTTAAGTGTGGGTGATGTGGCAGGAACTGACAATCCAAGAGTGTAAAGAAGGCAAGAAAAAGAACAACCATACATTTATGCTAATGGAAAGACAGTAAGCCAGACTCTGAGTACGACAAATGAGTATTCCTTCATCTGTTAAAAATTCAATGCTCATAGTCTCCCTTTAGCAAGCTAAACACCAGTCTTCCTCTTGAGCTGTGCAGAAATTCTCAGAAGGTGTTTGAAGGTGTGATAGGGTCAATACCATGAAAGAGATTAAGAAAGGCTGTGTCTCAGCTATGCTGAGACCCCATGGAAGTCTGCGTCATGCCAGGGTCTTCTCAGATGTTCTCAAAGAGCAAAAGGGCTTCTTATACTCCCCCATGTAACCAGTTGGCTGTCTGTTACTAACTTAGTATTGTAGCTGGGTTAGTGTTTCTATCTTTAAAGCTAATAAGTTCATATCTGATGCATAGTTTCTAAATCCTGGCTAGAAAAAGGTGATTTTTGAACAGACACATTTGTACTGTCATGTACGTTAGGAAACCTATACAAAAGATGCACTATGGTCCAGAGCTTTCCTTATTCAGTTCATAGACTGGTAGATTCTCACTGGAGTCATTAGAACTCACAAGATTCCACTGTTCCTACTGTGGAGTAGGAGTATAGGAACTAGGTAAGAAAACAAGCAATCACCTATAAAGGTTCAGAAAACAAATTAAGAGAAAGGAATATAAGATTTCTTTTGTTGAGCTTTCTTTAAATTCTTCATGTATGTTTCAAATATGATGCTGGGTGTATCACTTGCAGTGAAACTGCTCCCAGATATTTTTAAGCAGCCAGTGTTAAACCAGTTGCTCATAGGGAGAATGAATCCATGCTGAGGTCTCCTGAGAGAATAACATTATTGCTCATCCCTAAAACACCTCTCCTTTTATTTCCAGAATGAAGTCACTTCCTTTCCTGGGAAAATTTGAGGAAACCCAAAACACATTTATTCTGCCTGAGATGAACCATGTGTCCAGCAATGAATCACAGACTTCAGTTGCTTTTGAAACAGAAGAACGTAATAATAGGAAGAATCTGGTGAGCTCCAATAAGGCTTTGAAGGATATGTCTTATGGTGGTCTTACTGGTGATAAAGAAACAGACTTCAGATGGTGGCAAAAGAAAGAAGCTCCACCAGTTCCTCCACGGAGCACTTCTCGGCACCTAACAAACTCACTTTCTGCAGTTGTACAGCTTTCTGAAGCATCAATAAGAGATACAGGCATCAAAAGCAATTGCAAGACTCAGGACTGTAGGAGTGGAGGAAAACTGATGAATCCTTCACCTATAAACCAGAACGAAACTGCAGCAGCCTTTGCAAGTGAAGGGCAGGCTGTGAAAGGTCCTGTGATAGCAACTGCTGCAATACCTGTAACCAAAAATGAGTGCAATGTGCCAACAAGTTTCTGCCACAACACATGGGCATATGATGTGGGCAAACTTGGAAAAGACAATAGAAGTGAACCTTCTCCACTGTCAGCCCAAAAGAGTTGTTCAGATGGAAATATGGCACAAAGCAACAAGATGCACCAGAAACAAAATCCCAGGTCTCACAGCAGCCCTTATTACAGTAATGGCTTTTATGCCCCTGCTACCCTGCACAATGATCTTTTGGAAGACTCTAGGTATACTTCAGGAAAGACCCAAAGAAATGAAACTTTAGCAGCAAAGATTGATGAGTTTAACCGGACTGTATTTCACACAGATAAATGTAACAATGCTTTGCAAGCAAACCAGGTGCCTCAAGCAGCACCAGAAGATCACAAACCCTGCAGCCCACTGCGTGACTCTGCTATTAGCAGGACAGAAACTCTAAATACATCTTGTGTTTCAAATCCCAAATTTTCTGGAGCAAAGGAGCAAGAGACTGGCAACCCTAGCAAAGCTGTCAGAACAGCAGGGCAACAAAAGCAAATGAATGGACTTCCAAATACTAGTGGTTATAGGCACATGCTTCACGAGCATGACTGGAGACCAAGTAATTTATCCGGTCGCCCACGTTCAGCTGACTCAAGGTCAAACTATGGAGTTGTTGAAAAGCTTTTGAAAAACTATGAAAAATCAGCAGTGACTTCTCCGTGTAGTGCAAAATGCTGCAAAGAGCAGTGGACACAGGCAAATTCTGAATTCACCGGTGGGGATTGTGAGACATTGAGTCAGTATTTAGAAATGCTCCAGATTGAGCAAGGAAAGCAAGAATTTCCGAGGAATTCAGCCAGGCATATTGGGCAGCAAGTCAAGCAAGGAAAAGGGAGGCAGAAGTTACGAGAGGTAAGGTTCACAAAAATTGCAACAAAATAGTTCAGTTTCATACCAAACTTTAGTTTCTAAAGTGAGGCAGAGTAACAAGATATTGTAAATAATTACGTAAAAATAGATACTTTAGGCCAGGATCTGGGTGATTCAGGAGTATTTCTTCTGAAGATAATAGAATTGTGGGAGGACAGAAGCTTGAAAGTAAGAATGATCAGTGAAGATGTGTGCCAGATTCTGATCTCTGCTGCCATTGTGTGAAGCAAGATTTTAACTGCAGTGCGGTTATTTAAGGATTGAACTAGTGAGAACGGCAGTCAGGTTTTAACTCCCTCCCTTCTTCCTTTAGCTGATGAGTTATTTCATAAGCATTCCCGAAAGGCTTAAGCACACTTGGCCATATCAAAATCCTAGATGCCTTTGATATCATTCTTCAGCATCCAGGATGTTCTTGGTTCAGGATTTCCTTGGAACTGCCTATGAAAAAGCATACTGTAGTTCCATAAATTTTCTAGTAATAAAATGACCTCTTAATCTCAGTTCCAGACTTCCCCTATATATTCATGTATAAGCTCACAGAAACAGGAGAGTATGGCATGACTAATTAATTTATATTTGGCTGAATTTTATTTGCAAAAGCTTAGAAATACTGCTTTTGCTAACATTCTTTCATGAAGGAAAGAGAAACAGATGATTTTGAACATACATTGTAAGTTGCAGGTTCTCTAAAAGGCCACAAGGAAAGAAAAGTATTTTTTCTTGAAATGCTCCTTGGCCAGTAAACACAGAGATATGTCCGTTAGCATCTCAGAAAAGAGAAATCAAATGTGTTTTGAGCTGGGAAACCTATATGGGTTCAGACTGTTAATCTGATATGCTTTAAACTGTCACAAATTCACTGACTTCAGTGGAACTGTGCGGATTTTAAACAGCTGAGAATCTTAACATGCAGATTTTCTTCTGCATGTCTTTCTGACAGCCTTGCAGTGATGCAACATCTTGCTTAGCAGATCTTCACTACAGCAAAGAAAGAAAATAAACATAAAGCTTCTCTTTTTTATCCAATGAACTTTTGATAGGAAAACAAATTTTCATCAACGAAATGTAGGGAAGAAATAATGACTACATAATGACTGAGTTTACATTGAAATAAGCCCCGAATAACTTTACTGAACCAACTGGATTTTATTCTCCATAGGTTCACAGTTTATGTTGTCATTTCTATTTGTGCAAACTAAGTGTAGAATATTGCCTGATTAGGGGATACCATTTTAGATCCAGCAGAATTGCTGTCACAAAGATACAAAGAACTACACACAGTGTGAGGCATTTGGTTTATTTTCATTATTTCCAATTTGCATCACTGTAGCTGCGATCAAAAGCTGTTGGTTTCTCTGTGTATATAAGGCTCTGCATGTAGGCATGACACTGCATTAATACTTAAACATTATGAGTTAGTTACCAAGTGTAAACAGCTTCATATTACACTAATGGAAACAGAGTTCTTAGCAAGATGTGACTGCTGAAATGGCAACTACAAAAAAATACCTGAAAAGTATGTAGAACATACTCTGGTAATGTATGATGGCATTCTGACTTCTACATTTAGAACAGTGTACAGTGTTTATTGACAAAAAAAACTTCAAAAAATGTAAAGAAATGAGAAGTGAATGTCAGTTTTGGCTTGCATTCACATTTTATACCTTTCCTTGTGTCTGACACTTGTCTCCATACATTTTAAACCACAGACAATGTGAGAATCCCTATACATAAAAATAGCTGTTCTTTTGCATTCTGCATATTACTGTGCTCCTTTTAATAGCTTCAGACCACCTGTTCTGAGGTCACCCCAAATATCTTCCTACATTCCCACTGCATTCCACAAAAGCCGTAACTTGTTAAAGCGAGGAATTGCCTTTGTGTTCTAGATCTCTGTGCCATCTAAGTGTTCAAGCGGGAAGGGTTTTTCCCGGCCTGCTCGGCCAGCAAATCGACGCTTACCTTCCAGATGGGCATCCAGATCACCATCAGCACCACCTGCTGTGAGAAGAACGACATATAACTGCTCTATCTCTTTTCGGTCAGAGACCTCAGTAGTCTGAACACAGAGCTGGGTTGGATGGTGTTGTGAAAGCTCTACGCCTCACTGTAACTGGTAACTGTGTTCGATATGTGTTATAGCAACCAGCTCTACACTGTTGTATCTTGTCCAAGAACGACCCCCCACGACATGCTGGACAAAGCTTTTTGAATCTTAGATCACCATCACCATGGTCTTCAGTGTTTTTATTGAAACAAAATAACTATAGCCTTGGTTTTCTTTTTCTTCTTCTTTTTTATTTTTTCTTTTTTTTTGGCAATAGCTCACGAGGAATTTCTTTTAAATAGCATCTTCCTTAGTTTGCCAATCAGTTTTGAGTTGAAACAATGTATAGTATTCTGACTCTTCTGCAAACAGCAGAACGTAAAGCTGTATGCATGATCATGTGTTTGTAGGTGCATGTGTTGGACTAGGAAGTATACAGGTCTGTGTTTAGAAGAGACAAACTGTGCTAGTGTTGACATTGAAATTACAACCTATATGCCTACATATATATATACTTTGTGTTTATTTTAAAAAGTTTGAAATATACAGTCCTGATGACATTTATATTTTATATATCTTTTACATAGGCTCAGAGGTGTGGTATTTAATGTACAAAACCTAAATATGCATTTTTGTGATTGATTGCAGCGATAATGCCTTGCACAATACGTATCTGAAGCAGACTAGTTCAGCTAATATGTCAGTCATGCTTCATGGCATCCTCGTTCGGTTTCCTAACCCTTATGATGCTAGGTCAAAATAACCAAACATATTTTTTCTGAATTAAAATAGTATATAATTTGTAATACATTAGCCTTTTTCAGCACCAAAGGCATTTCTGAAGTTCCAATCTCTTTAAAAAGCTTAAACGTGCCATTATATATATAACATACTGTAAACACTTTGGGTTTCAACTAGTGTAACATACAATTAAGGAAGGAAAGGAAAGGGTTGTATATGCTAATTCCGTGAAACTTATTTTTCCTTCTAGCATTATACTTTGAGGTTTGGCAAAGTCAGATAGCAATGGACTTCTTTACCTTCATCAAAGCTGAGCAAGGACCATTGTTTCCAGTGCTGCAGCCACACTCCTTTTTTACTCTTCTCCTAGACTAGGGTGCCTGAGCCACTTGCTAATTTACTGCTCCCGGGCTGACTCATGGCAGTCAGTTACAAAGTTTACTTGCACTCTGGCAACAAGCTGCACCTAGTACGGAAATATTGCATCGAGGTATGATCACAATGGTGCCCAAAATCCTAGACACATGGAGTTAGAAGTTATGGTTTTGCCATCACTTGACTTTGTATTACAGGCCATCTGAATGATGAGCACAGAGCCTGGCTTGTTCCTTCCCTGCTTGTGAAAGAAATATGGATGCTACCCAGACTCTTGCTGAATTTTTCAGAAAGACAGTGTCCCTCATCCTCAGTTTTTTTCCCTAGGCTGTTGCTGGATGCATTGTGCAGTGATGATGATAAATGTTACCTTTAAACAGCATGTCTAGGTTAAAAGGAGTAAAGAGGCACTTCATCATCAGCCTGATCTTGCCTTGCAACTTTTCTTCTTCTCCTGGGGAAACATACTGTGTTGAAAGGAATTTAAAAAATCACCCCAGGATCCATTAATGTGCACATCTTCTTATGTGACTGTAAAAAGGATTTCAGAGAGAGTGTAGGCTTTTGTCCTAGTGAATTGTATATGTGGCAATATAGGGAAAAATTAATTGTGCTTAATTTGATAGTAATCTATAGTGCTACTCCAGTCATGTTGAGAATCCACACTTTTTTCCTTCCTTTTAGGGCCTTATTCTTCTTTCCTCTGTACAACTTTGATTTTACAGAGAGAGAAAACAGAAGGCCATGTGTTCTGAGCAATATAGCCTGTATGGTAGCAACAGTAACTCTTACAGCATGCCAGTATTGGAGCAAGCAGCCATTAGAGCCATAAATCCCACCATCATGCCACTGAGGCTGCCTGCATGGGAAAATCATGCTCAGAGTAATTTTTCCAGTTTAGGTTCTGGTCCTTTCTAGGTGTGAGTGGTGGGAAAATCCCACAACAATATATGAAGGCTTCAAACAGATCAACAATTCATCAAATTTTTCTCAGGCATTATTTCAAAGTTATTAATGGAAAAGATGCAAGGACAGAAAATCTTGAAGAAAATCTTGTATAAATTTTATACAGTGGATAGAGGCAAATATCTGTGTGCCTGAGTGAAAAATCAAGAGTACTGTAAATTTGCCCGTTTGCCCTAATTTATAGATTGCATTCCATTAACTTCCTTAGAACTTGAAAAATTAAAGATGATTCACAGTGAATTTGGAACATGGCTTAAGATTGTAGATAACTGTGGAAATCAGCAAACCAAAATACCTTGCAAATAGACCTTTTAAATGCCTAAGTATCTGAGCATCTTTAAATGCCAAAGGCTGATGAAAGGGTAATATGACAGAATTGTAAAACAATATGGTTCTTAATTTCAGTCATAGTTGACTGCAATAAAGCTTCTTTAAATTACCTTCATGGTAAAACCAAGCAGTTTTACAAGTTCCAAAAAATGATGGTGCACTTATGTTTGACGTATGCAACTATGAAAGCGTTTCCCTTGATTTGTCAATGGAGGTGTTTCTTTAGTTCCCTTCAGTTTTTTTGATTGCCTTTGACATATATCACATTGTTGAATACCAGAGAAAGGATCAAAGATCTACAACATTCCCTGATGTAAGTTTAATGAACAGAAGGTTTTTGAAATAAACTAATAGGTCAAGGACAAGTCCATTTTGTCAAGATTTTGTGTGTCCGTCTAATTACAGATATTGGTTCTGATGCCCATAAGTATCAAGACTGGTGATTTTGGTCTGCAGGTGCCTAGGTGGACATACTAGTGTTAGAAAATTGCCACCGACACTGTTTAAATGTTTTCTTCAACTGTACTTGTAACAGAGCTAGTGCACAGTTGGTTTTTCTTAGTTCCCAGAACTGTGATTACTGAACCATAATAATGGCTTAATTGCACTTATTTGCTACAGGGGGAAGAGTTCCGTTGGACTTTCAGGATCCCCCATGTTACCTCTGACAAGGGAATGTAGTTACCTTAGAAGCTCTGAAGCAAGAGACACACATATGCACACACTCTCATGCAAGAACCACAAATGATCTAAGTATAACTTGACCTTTCTAGCAATCCTAGTGTCACCTACAGAAGCAGTAAGTTTTGTAAGCCTGTTTTCAAAACAGGTTTTCAATATTATTCCTCCATATGCTGTCTAAAGTTTTAATGCAGTTATAGGTTCTTCTTACCTGTGCTCTGAACAAGTCTCAGTTTTAGACTTGTTATCTTTATTGAATGTTTATGAGTTTTAGTACTGAAATAAATGCAGAACTCCCTGCACACAGCCAGCTGCTCATTGAAATGGGGGTGTCAGTAGGAATCAGCTGGCTGGTACTTAGTTGAAAGGAAGCATCATTCTGCCTCATGCTGGGAAACGGAGCCATAATCTTTTGCTGAGACACTTCTAAGGAGGATTGTGGCATGGTAGAAACACATAGAGAGGAGTCAGTTAGACCTTATCTGCATATGCAACATAGGCCATGTGAAGGCTAGAAAGCTGGCCTGACTCTGATTTTCTCTAAAGACAGAGGGAGTAGAAGAAAAAGTTTCCTTTAAAACCTCTGGATATCATTCTGCAAACTCAGAATAAATTTCCACTAAATACACTTTCTGCTTTCCACTGTAAGTGATAGACTTCTTATGTATCATTAGAGTGTTGCTGGAGGGATGAACTTTGATTGTTTTCCAGCAACAACACAATCATCTTTCACTATTATGCATACTGTAAGGGAGCTAGCTGTTATATGTAACCAAGAATTGGCAACCAATATAACATAATTTCCCAGAGTGTTCAAAGCATCAATTTATTTCTCCTGTTCTCTATATAAAAAAATATTTCTGTAAATAGGGATTTTTTCATCCAGATGGCTTCAACAGCATTTTAGCAAAGAACTACAGCAACACAGCAGGCAGGCGATTTCCTTTAGAGTTTTGTTATATTTGGACCAAGTCTCAATTTTCTAGCAAGCAAGAACTTACACAATTCTCACAGGGCTGCTGTGAAAAGAATTTCTCTGGTTTTGAAATCTGTAATATACAACTCTAACCATTATACTGCTGATATTTTCTATTGGACTAATCCGTAATGGTGTCTTTGGTTGTGTACATGCCCTTTAAACTGGAAGGCAAAGTGTGTTTTCTCTAAATGCACTAAATCAAAGCCCCTTGTTGCCTCTGGCTTTTCCACCCTTCCTCAGCTCCCAGTGGGTGTATATTTTTATGTGATTTATGACCATTGGTATCTATGTCCTATGACATGCCATCTCATAGGACTTTCTACCTGTACCACAGTCAAAATACTTTTTGGATAGCCTATTCTAAAAAACGCTGATATTACTGTTGCCATTCACAAATATATTAGATCTTGATCTATTGTTTTGCATCACTGAAAATGTGCTTTCTTCATTAGCTGTTAGCTGCATAGATTATACAAAATGTGCTCATTTTTTGAAATGAAGATTAATCTGCAATAGAGGTTTGCTTATACCTCTCTTCCTCACACCTTTCCTGTTTTGCAAAGTACTTGCATCAGCAGAGGTGTGTTTCTGATGTGTGTGGTTAACCCATTCCTGTGTGGCTATGGGATCTCATACCTCAGGGTGCCTTGCTCTAAAAAGAATTGTATCAGAATTTCCATGGGATAAGAGAAATCAAACCTGCAATATGATCAAAGTGAAAGTGTGCAAATAAAAATCAGAAAGAAGAGAAGAATCAGAGGAGGATGCCACACTCATAGTAAATGTTATGGCTAGTTCTTTGCTTCTAATGGAAGCTCCTCTGTGCTGCCTACTTCATACTATCTGAAACCGTCAATAATGTACTATCTTTTTTCAATCAGCATATTTATATAAGCTTTTCCTACTCTGTGAGCCCATAGTAGCAAGTGGTACTGAAAGCCTGATGTTAGTAATGTCAGATTAACACCAGACTTTCCTCTTCCCACATCTGATGGCACGGTGGTTATTGAAGAATGCTTAAGATTTAGTTTTTAATCATTTCTGTGGCAGCAGACAGTTTTACAAGGAGATGCATGATGGTGCTCACAGCATGAACATGGAATGCACAACATATTGTGTCTTCCACCCACACTGGATTTCCAGCATTTCACAAGGGCACACTCTGAAATGGGTGCTGAAATGGGGAGATTCCTGGAAGATAAATGTGAACCAGCCTTGTGTTTGAGTACAGCAAGAATACAGATATTTCAGATACAGATACTCTGATTGTGCCAGACAGCATCTGGCCTTAGTGCAGGATGTTTTTTTACCACACTGGGGCAAAAAATACAATCTTATGGGCTTTTCTGGAGGGATGGATGGTTTTCAACACAGTGTGACAAAAGTACAGTCTTTCACTCTTTTGCAGAAGGATGCCCTATTCTAGAGACAGCTGGGGAACAAAGGAGAATTAGAAGCTGTCCTAGGATGAGGCATCTCCTGAATTTGGATAAGATCAATTTCACGCTGTGCTAATCCCTTGCCACTTTGAGATAAAAGGAAAATCAAGAAAAGAAAGAAAAAAATAAAAAAGGAGGGAGGGAGGAGGAAGGGGAGGGAAGGGGGGAAGTGCAATATATCAATTAGCATTTATTCTTACAGTTTTCCTGGTACCTATCCAAGAGCTGCTTGTTTATGCCTTTTCTCTAGTAACTGCAGTCTACATTTCTATTTAAGGCTCTGGAGTTTGATTCCTTCTAGTGATGCACCTTTCCTGTGTATGGCCAAGATTCACTGACAAATGACACAGTATGGGAGGGTCCATACGTCTTACACTTTTAAATAATATTATCTAATATGTAAGCCACAAATATACGCTTTATTGCATGAGATAGTGTTTCCCTTTACTGTGGAGTAGTATTCATATTCCCCCCAGTATGAATGGGGGAAAGAAAACAGGCACTGCACAGATATGTCTAAGGCATGTAAGTGACAGGAGAAGGGGTAACGCATTAAAACTTAAATGGGGGAGGTTTATATTGGATATAAGGAAGAAATTCTTTACTGTGAGGGTGGTGAGGCACTGGAATGGGTTGCCCAAGG